>JAVDPK010041292.1:0-22659 GCA_034780415.1 Cichlasoma orientale
ACACACACACACACACACACACACACACACACACACACACACACACACACACACACACACACACACACACCTTTATCCCAACTCTATCCTTAAACTCATATTAACCTGCTTTTTAAGGCCCCAACTGACTATCAGATTTCAGCAGTCTTATAAGTTTATTGCAGGCCACACTGTGCAACAAGGATAACAAACCTGGGTACACAACGTCAAGTTTTACGTAAGCAGACTGGAAAATGATAATGCTTATTAAATTGTAGGCTAGCACGCATGGATGCAGTTTCTCTGTCAATATTACCTCCTCTTTGATGCAGCCATGATAATAGCTGGAAGACACATCCTGCAACCAAAGACGTCTCCAGCCCAAACCAAATCAGATTTTCTTTCTTGTTTAGCATATGCAATATATGAGCTTTTGGGTCAGAGTTCACTGTGTTTTTTTCACAATAATGTGAGTGTGAGGGTGCCATCTCACATGACATTTCAGTTGGTTAGTTGATAAATGTAGACTGTAGCGGCATTGACATTGATAGTCATCCTTTACCAGCTGGGTCAGTCATTTACTTGCTTGTGCGAGTTACAGTGTTTAACAAATTTATTAGACCACAAAACAAGAAAAGACCAATAGTTTAGAAAGCCGTCAAAAACAAAAGGCAAATAACAAACAATTAAATAATTGCATTTTGGTATTTTAATAAATAAATAAAAAAAATCAACAATGCAATTTACATGTTTTTTCTGCTTTGCTGTAAAATAGTGAATTTGAAAATTAATTGATAACATCAATAATTATATTTTAGCAATGAAAATATAATTTTGATTAAAATGCTTGGGCATACTGGTGGATTAACCATTAGAGAAACATAAAAAATGATTTTGGTAATTACCAACACTGTTAATTTAGGGCAGCTGTGGCATAAACCGTACATTGGATGGTGGCCTAATAAATTTGTTAAGTGCTGCATGCATGAGACCTAATTTGTGTGGTGCAACCTTTCTTAATTTAGTGATCTGTGAATGTCATTATAATAAACCCATGTTAAGTTTGGACATAGGAGGAGCTTGTGGTACTGGCTCCTGGATTTTAGGTTACTGGATGCTTCAGTGTCTTCACTGGCTCATCTCTTACTTGTAGTGCCTTAATGGTGACATAATCAGACGTTTTTGTTTTTTTTTACAGAAAACAGAAACTTGATGCGAATAAGTACTACACTGATGAGCACTAACGAGTGAATTCAGGTCATGAACTGAAAATGATGCTCCACGGAGCTGTGATGTCCTTCAAAGTTAGTATTTTGATTTACTCATGATGTGCCACACTTCAAGGAAAAAAGGTGAATGAGTTATTCAGCTTTAAAATAATCTAAAGTTAAACCACAATCCAAGTTGTGACCTTCAAATTTAATGGACCGTTGTAGGGGCTATATGTCGTCCGTGTACTGGAAGTGAGGCTCCACAGTGTGTGACTGTGAATGAACAGATTTTTTGCTCTTACTCCATCAGTAATCTAAGCACACACACACACACACACACACACACACACACACACACACACACACACACACACACACACACACACACACACACGTTGGATTACACCAAAGTGTTAATGGCAGGATTCTTCAGATGTTAAATCCCTGTGATGTTTCAGTGTGAAACAATCAGCAATACAACAGAGCCATGACTCATCCTATAACTAGCACTGGAGATGTGAAGTAATGGAATCACTCTTCAGAACCAGTCTTCATGGTGCTTCCACAATTATTGCTTTTGCAGAATTTCGGCTCCTTGTGATATCTGCAGCAGCTGGTTCCGACTGAATACGTTTTACTGCTGATGAAAATATCTGCATTTCACAATCTTCATTAAGCTTTTCCAACCATGTTTCCAAAAAAGCAAGGATGCTGTACTAAATGTGAGGAAAAACCAAATTACTGGCAATCATTTAAACCTGAATTTGAGTAATAATACAACAAAGACAAAATATAAAATGTTGAAATGTTTTTCATTTTGAATTGAATGTGAGTAATACATTGCAAAAAAAAAAAAGCTTGAGTACTAAAATACTGGAACAGAAACACCTGGTGGAACATCTCACAGTTAATGATGCTGATTAGTAAAATGATATAAAAAGAGCATCTCATAGAGGCAGTGTTTTTCAGAAGTAAAGACAAAGAGGGGTTCAGGGCTCTGTGAAAGTCAAGATTTTATGAAAATGAAATGTCAAAAAATCTGGATTTCAACAACTACAGCGCATAAAATCATTTAAAGATTTGGAAAATCTGTAGAAATGTCTGTCTGCAGTGAATAAAGCTGAAAACCAATACCAAAGGGATGTGATCTTCAGGTCCTTAGAGAACACTGTATTAAAAATAGACCGTATTCTGGGGTTGAAATTGCTGCATTTCTGAAAACCGCTGTCAGTAAACACAGTTTTATCACCTCGCCCACCGATGGGTTGAAGGAGGTTATGTTTTTAGTTGCGTTGGTCTGTTCGTCTGTTAGCAGAATAACTCAGGATGGATTTCAGTGAAAAAGTTTTTTGGGGTGGTACAAGGAACAAGTGATTACATTTTGGTGGTGATCTAAATCACGATCTGGATCTAGGAATTTTTTTTAATGATTCTTTACCGTTATGAGACAGAAAATATTCACAAATCTGCATCTAACCTCATGAAGATAGGTTAGAATCCTCTAAAAGGAATTATGGGGCAACATAACAAAAAGTTCTGTCATATAGCAAAATGTATCCATAATTGAAGGAGGATTCCAAATCCAATGATCAAGAATGTTGAAAATTATTTATGATCGAGTATGACGGCATTGTGCAGTATCTATTGCAGTGTAGTATCGGCAATTAGAAAATTTGGGGTGGGCGAGGTATGCGCTCTACTGAGTGCCCTTCTAGTGTTTATTTTTTATCTACACAGCATGCCAAATACAAGTTAAAAGTCTCAAAATTGTATTTTTATTTTTTGGAAATAATGGCCTCTTCCAGGCTAAAGCGGAAAGACAGAATTTACACGGGGGTGGATTGGTCCATGACATGAGTAACTTGCACATCTGTGAAGGAACCAACAATAATGAATGGCATATACAGATTCTGGAGTGTCATGGGGTCTTTTTAAGATGAAGCCTTGGTTATTTCTGTAAGACAGTGCCAAACCACAGTCTGCACATGTCACAGCAGCAGAAATCTGTAGCAAAAACATCTGCGAGTTGAACCTCCTGCCTGCAATGCTTATGCAGAGTTTTTAAAAGAAGAGGTGAATAGCAGTAGACCTAAACATGCCCCTTTCCTAAAGGTTTATGAAATGAGCATGCACAGAATTTTTCAAAATGCAATAAAATTTCTCAGTTCAACATTTGATAAGTAAACAGTTTGGAAAAATTGAAAAAAAAATCCACTTTCATTTCTCTTTATTTTTATTGTTTTATTTCTGTTCTCACTTTTATTTCAGCGTGCCAACTTTCTTGAAAATCGAATTGGTAGATTTGAGGAAAAAGATCTCACTCTAACTGGCCTCCACTGAAAAAGACAATTTAATAAAACCTCAGTTCAGTGACATAAACATACTGTAATACCACATTAACAGATCTATTTCTCCCACAGCACAGCAATAAAATGAACAGGATGGGAATAAAACTGCGGGAGAATGGGAATAAACCGAAGAGGAGACTGTGGTGCCTTGCTGCTATTTGGAGCTTTTAGTCACTATCCAGTTCATCGACTGGATCTCTGCTTACCAGCCAATCATCTGAGAGTGAGTCAGGACCCGGAGCCTCTTTTAGCCCACAATCAACACCCTGCAGATGCAGTCACTGTTGAACAAAGCTGACATACAGTCCACATGGGATAAAGCGAGTTAATGCTGTTTTTACCTGTGCAGTAGTGGTGATATAAGTTTCTCTAACCAGACTGCAGGTACATTAACAAAACAGGAATGTGTTTTTTTTTTTCTCATTTAACCCAAACCACTTTCTGTCTTTTTGACTAAATATGATAAACACAACACCAGGGAATATCAAATTACAACTGAACCATGTTTTTGATGCACTAGCTTTGGTGCTTTGGTTTTGCACAGAGTAAAACTGTCAACCCGTGCCTAAATAGCTGGAGAGGAGTTTCACATAAGCTTTGCAGGGAACTATCAGATTGCCGACAGCAGGAATGCCAGCGGTATAGGTGGCTGTTTGCTGTTAGTATCTCCTAAATCTCTCTGAACCTTGGTGTGTGACAGGTGTGCATAATCTTTGAGATGGCAGCACCAACTGTCTAACCCTCTAGTGCTAAGTCCCAAGTAGAATCTTAAAGATATGCTTGTACAAGAAAAGTTATTTTTGTTTTTAAACTTTAATCTCCAACTTTACATCTACTTCTTTCAGGATATCTAAAATCAGCCAGAATTCAGTCTAAATAAATGTGTATGAGACACTGCGGGATGAACTAACAACAGTTCAGCTGCAGACAGAAGATTGTTCTCTGCTGGATATTTAATATTTGAGAGCTATTCTGAGCACTACCCAACGGAAGCAATAAAGGAAACAGAGAACTGCTCGGAGTGGTATATACAAATATAATCTTACCTGCTGTATTTTACTGTTATTTTATTCCACATTCAGTCAAATCAAAACATTTTTTAAAAATGAGATTTTATTTTCATATTAAGAGAGAAAGAGAAACGTTTCTCTCTAAATCATTTGCCATGTTAATGTGTTACTCTAACTGTGCAGAGTCCAGCCTGAGGTGAAAATGAGACAAATATATTGCTCAGTTTTGAAAAACTAAATGTATCTTCAGAGTCAATTTTATTGGGTGCAGTTTTTACATGTAAAGAACCCTATTAATTTGCCATTAATAACCTCTCGGGATTGTGTGCCTCTGCAGTTTTTTCCTGCTAGGGATTTGAAAAAAGGCAAGAGAAGAAGAGGCTGAATATAGACCCTATAAACCTGCTCTGCTGTATGTTTAAGGTTTGCAACCCTGGGTTTCTGTGGAGGCTGACTCCGAGAGGTGTTGATTCAGTTGCTGCAATTTCTCAAGCCGTTGTTTTTCGTGGTCTTTAATTAAACTCCACTCTTCTGAAGGATCTAGGTAATATTTTCCCCCACAGTGTAAGACTACAAACTATAGCCTCAATAAACTCAGCATCACATGCTTCACAAATGCAATATTTATTGTCATTCTACTAGACTGTGCTATATTGGATATCAGTTGTTTTAATTTAATTGAACCCATCTGTAGGTCTCCGACCTGGAAATGCAGAAATTCTAATTTTTACTGACTTTTATACTTAATTAATTTCATCCTATTTCTTTTAGACAGCATAATTATTAAAATAAGAGCTTGTTTGAGTTCTTCAGAGGCAAAAGGAGGACATCAAATGTGTCCTGAGACAGTTTCCACCTTGACAAATATGCAGACATTCAGAGAGTAAGGCTGGGTCAGGCGGGATGCATGGATCAGAAAGGGTAAAACAGATGGAGGGAGTAACTGGGGTGAAGGGCATTTTAAAATAAGTAAGTTGATTCTATTTAACTGTGTGTGGAGCACAGGTGGGCAATCAGACAGCAGCGTATTGTCCGATGGCTTCATCCTCCCTGGGTTGACAAAGCAAGTCATTTTTTAGGCTCCAGGGGAGGTAGAATCCAGGTGAAGCAGGGGATGAGCATAACAGATGTTTTGGCAGAAGGAGGAAGGATGTAAAAAGCTGCATGGATCAAAATCTGACCCAGACAAGGCTCTCATGGGAAGCTGGGAAGGCGTTTTTCTTTTGGTTTTTTTTGCTTGTTTTTTCTTGTAGTTTATAGCATTTTTAAAGCATCATTTTGGGTAAAATATTATAATTCACATTTAGATGCTAAATATTAATAAAGAGCAAAAGACAGAAAAGTTTTTTTGTTTTTGTTTTTTGTATGCAGCTATTTCTGGGTTCCCTGAACTGTACAGCTCTTGACAGACATAGATAAATGCTCACAATATATTTTCATCAGGATCAATAACCCCTATTGTGTTTTAACATGATTTAATTATCACAGTGTATTCCTATGAATCAAACAGCTCTCTGGAAATTTCAGATGGGGCAATTTTAGCTTTTGAGATTTGAGTTCTTTTGGCAGAGGGCGTGGCGGAGGCCATGATGATAATAGAAACAGATCTTAAGAAGTAAATTTTAATTACAGAATGAATTTATTCAAATTAAGATGATACACAGCATTCTGGGGCTTTCACCGCTGCCCACAAAAACACTCATACAACTATCACTAGAAAATAGAGAACTGCACGTTGCATGCAGAAGCATACAACATAGATTTAATTGCTCCATTGCATTTGCAATGCAAGAAGGTGTCTCCAAGCAGCAAATAAAAACACTTTGCCACTATTTTGACAAAGGATGTTGCTTGATAAATGGTGAAACTATACTGAAATTACAACAGTGCGCTTTGAAATAGCCTACTCAATACACAAAGAGGCTTTAAAACGCACAATACCTCTTGAAGATGAATTAGTCATTCTTGGCATTAAAGGCCACAAGAATTAAGGTGGACTCCCCGTGAGCATCAGTCACCAGCAGAGTTCAGTTACCTCTTGCAAGGTGACCGTTCCTCTGAGTTCTTTTTGTTTCTAAGTACCATTATGAAAACGCAGTTTAGGCAGTTGATCATCATATCGTCTCCGATCTGTCGCCATCTGATCAAAGTATGATCATTGTAAATGTCCTTATCAGTTAGTAGGCTCCAACAATAACTGCCTCCGCTTCTTTTGACGGTCTTCTGTCCGTAACCAAAAAGTTAATCATCCCCTCTGACTTTATGAGGAGGTTGCAGCCCAAGAAAAATATACCAAACACCACCGTGAGGGATAAAACGCACATGACGGCTATCTGGACCACCCTCATGATGAAGAGGCTCCTCTCATCCGGAGCGGCTGCCACAAAGCCATTATCAGTCACCACGGATGAAAAGTTGCAGCAGAAAACCTCCTCTGTCTTGTTGAATAGCCCGCTCTCTGTTTGGTTGAAGCCGGTGTTATTCATGTCTACTTTTGCAAAGCAAAGTTTCAGTGCGAGAGATGCGGAAGGCAGTGAGGGAAAGACGCGCTCGGCACGATCCCACAGAAATTGTCATCAAGTGAAAAGTAAAGATGAGGAGGCGGCGAGTTGAAGAAGTTCCCTCAGATCAGACAGCGCTCCTCTTGACTTTAACAAGCTGCTTTGGCATCGCATTACTGGGGATTTTATGTGGTGTGCTGCCAGTTTCAGAGCGTAATGAAACCACCAGCCCCGCCGTTAAATAGCCAGACTGTCGCTGCTCTCCAGCAGCAGGATGGCACAGCAAGAGCGCCACCATACGACCGGACCGCATGCATGCCGTGTATGTGCATGTATGTAGGACATTACGTACTGTCTGTTGTGCATGTTTGGGTGTTTGCAGCCATCTGTGTGTTGGTGTGGGCATGCATGCATGGATTAATGAGTTGGTGGTTCATTTAAAACCTTAACAGGTCGTTGCTGACCCCATGTCAGAGAGAGGCCAAAGCAGCTTGGATCATCTGCAAGCGGCTACAGTTCATGATATACTAACTATAATTGCTCTGCAGCCCAGCACCATTCAAAAAATAAACTCAAAATGAAACTAACACGCCTATCAATGCAAAGTGAGGTTCACAAACTTTACAAATGTTGCAGTTAATGTGGCAAAGTTGTAAAGGTGTTCAAATAATTTAACTAGGCGCATGTGTGCATATGATTCCTTTTCATTTACTGTGTAGATTGTATAGTATATTGATTTCTTTCGTGTGCATTAATATTTGTAGTGTGTGTGTACCACTGGTCTGAGCTGCCTCGTACAATTATCCATTAACTTTAGTCAGCATTTAGGTTTCTGAATTTCCAAGCGCTGCAAGTCTACAGTACAAGCAGGCTGGCAAGAACTTAATACACAGAGACATGTTCACTTGAGAAGAACACAAGTGTTACAAATGATATTATCAATGGCTTTGTTCATGACAGTGAGCCAGCACGCACAATATGAGGACCCTGAAATGGATTTTAGCCTAATTTTAATCTGTTTTTCCTACTGCCACATGTAAAATGTTTGCTGTGTGGCATCTTCTACACTTCTGTTCAGGAGGTTTATGCCTCACGCCTCACTACTAAATGGATCCTATCTAAATTTTTGTGAAATAAAGGTCATCACAATAGAAGCAAAATCTTGTTTATTGTGACCTCAAAACTCAAAAGTTTACGTTATTTTTTTCCCCCTGACCTCAACTGCCCAGCCAGTGGGGCACACCTTACAGTTTGAGAACCATGTCTACAGGGGCCAGCGGTCTTTATAGTATACATCAGATATTTTAGGAAAAAATTACCCCCCCCCCCCCCAAAAAAGGTTCTCATATACAGAAAGAAGTACAAGAGACCGTTCATCTTTCACTAAATAAACTCTTCAAAGCTTCCAGCTTCCAGTTAGACAAAGTCTGTATATGTCTATATATATATATATATATATATATATATATATATATATAAATAAAACACTTTCTAAAACAAGGAGACCGTGCAGTGACATCTAGTGGATAATTTGAGTCTAATCTGAAACTACCGTTTATCTGCATAGTACATTATGCAGTTATGAATGGAAGTCAGATTTATCTCACAGTGAACACACTGCAGTTGTAGCTGCTTTATTGCCGTTGAGTTAAATGAAACGGCAATAAAGGAGAGTTTAGAGTCTGTGGCTGTACTTCGTTGACAGTACAGCAGACTTATTATAATTCCCTGAATGTTTATTAAATTCTTGGGTTAGATTTGATCTGGCTAATTGCCCAGAGGCAAAATCGAGAGTCTCTCATCAATAACGGCAGATGGCAGCATTGTTCAACATGATCCACTAAAAATCTGCCCCAAAATAGCTGCGAGGTAGACAACTGTCTGTTATTCTGAAAAATTCAGTGACTTACCCTGTGGACTCTGACGCACATGTACTCCGAGGTGTGAAATTCTGGGTGCAACATGCCTTAGAGTGAACCTTAACCAACTTTCTCCTTGTCCCTATTGCGAAACACAAACATCAACAACAGGACAACTCTGTGATAGTTTCAAGGGCAAAACTACAAAATCATACTACGAAGTAGGTTTACTGTGGAGTAATTTGGCAAAGTTAAAGCCGAGCTATCATTCTATCTATCAAAGCTCATTTCATAAAGTGAAAGGAGCAAAGGCATTTAGGCATTATTATTACTGCAGCTGACCTATGCTAAATGAGAAGTGCATATGGAAAATAATTCTCTTCAATTTTCCTAATTAAAATCTTCTGTGATAATATAAACAATTATAATTCTCCGAGAGCCTTTATAAATGTCTGTTTGAAAACTGATTAAAAACAAAATAAAATTTCAAATAATTAAAATCAAGTTAAGTGTATTTAGATAAATATATTAAAATTGCCTTTAATTTTTTAAAACACAAAACGCACACTATATCATCATCATCATTATTCTTATTCTTATTCTTATTCTTATTCTTATTCTTATTCTTATTCTTATTCTTATTCTTATTCTTAACACAATATATCTGGTGGCAGTGCACACGCCTACATTTACCAGACACCCGTGAAGCTCTGCTTCAAAGGGATTTCGTGAGCGACGTCGCTGTCAGCCAATCCGAGAGGAGACACGGGACATATGCAGGTCGGTCTGAGCTGAGGTTAGATTGTGCTGACTATTATCTCGCCTGTCCTCTTACCGTTACAATATTCACTCGGGGAACAGGTGCGCGGAGAGGCGTTTGTTGCAGTGACCGCATATCCATTTCAACGCAAAAGGGAAAAATAATGGAGACTCTTCATATCGACCGATTTAGTGCGGCGCAGGTGCAAACAGATCATTTCAAGGAGTCCATACAGGTACCATGAGAAGGTTTACTGGACGGACTGGATTTTGGACTACTCAGCACTGAGATGGACTGCAACTTAGGTGTTATTTTACGAGATGTTATGCGCTCGCAGGGTGAATTTGGCCCGGTTTATTTCAACCACTAATTAATAGCAGATTTGGGTATGTTGTCCACGTTCAACACGTTGTCTGAGAGCGAGGCTGGATCAGGTCACTGGTTCACTCCATCCACAATTTAGGTAAGCAAAGAGTGTCCCCATTTTCTGATGCGTGCACACCTTCCAAAGCAAGAAAAATATTACGGCTTTTACGAATATTATGGCTTATACAACACACCATTAAACGGTGATCTTACTGTGGCCGAGACGCTGCTTATAGTTTGTATTTAATACGTACTACTATAAAATGAGTGGTTTTGGTTGGCTGCTGTTAGTGTTTGCCGTCTTGTTAATGTCACATCTAACAATTAACAGACCAATCTGTCAAACCAAGGCCTAATTTACCTGAACGTGAATGAAAGATTGAAAGAGTGAGTGTAATTAACACTTTTAAGACCGCCATAGTGAGAAATATATGTGCAATATTCAGTGTTTTCCTCTGGTAAGCCTTTGATTTTGTGCAGCTACGATCACTTGCCTAATGGGCATTCTGGTATCAGGGTATATTTTGTTATTTTTCAGTGCTCCTGCCAATGTGACATGAGTTTTGGTACAAATATCATATTCCAGTGCCAATAGACCTAACTTGGTTATTAATTGTTTATATTGCCAGTTTTTAACACTTAATAATACACACACACACACCCTATTTGTTTACTACTCATAAAGTATTGTAGCTTTACTTGTGGCTACTTTGATGCAGGTGCGTGATGGAAAATAATCTCAGTCCAATGTTAGTCCAAGCTGGATTGGTCTCTCCTGTCCATAAGGAAAGCACTTAAACCTCAGTGAGCCCTTTAATGGTCAGCAGCTGATGGCCATGGTTTGTACTGTAAACGTGGAGAAGGACAACCAGATCATTTCCTGTTATGTTTTTTTGTTCTCATTTTACTGTCAGGTTTCCATTGTCAGGTGCTGATGTGTGCCCTGTCCAATTATATTACTGTGGACCGCAGTTTGGCAGCTCAAGTGTACGGCCGTTCATTTGCATACAGTAGAAGCACTCCTGTTGAATGGATGAGGAATACATAATTTGACTTGTAGCACTGCACCAGACATTTCACAACAAAGAGTGCTGCTAACAACACAATTAAGTGTCACTTGAGAAGCAGTTAATAATGGCTGGTGGTTTACACTCCTATTGAAAAGAGTGGATAAAGCGTCATGCCGAGAATGTAGATGTATATTTTTAGAGCTGTGCACAGCAGACAGAAAATATTCATCTGCCCAGATGGTGGGACTAATTGAGTCAGACTTCTTCGGACCAGCAAACTGCTGGTGGTGTGGTTAGTACAGTCATACCCAAATATCTTTTTCACAGATGCACTGAAGCAGATGGTTAGAGATGCAAACAGACACCATAAAGGCAGAATCATCATTGATCTGTCTGCCATGTGAGTGGAGGTGATATGCTAGATGGAGACTTGTATTTCAGTTTTACTGACACAATTTTGTTCATTACACTCATTAAGTGTAGACCTATCCATCTGCTTCATTTAGAAGTAAGTTAGTGGCGTGCAGTTTCTGTCTGTGTGACTGAAATCCTCCACTGCACTGTGATTTCAGTTTTGATGCAGCTGGACAGGGGCTGCCTTGTTTTTGAATGAGATAAGGGTTAGCCCAAGGCAGCCGTGTCAGCCTCTGTGATGGACATTTAGACAGGGGGTAGAGAGTTGGGGTGAGAGATATGCGCGCGCGTGTGTGTGTGTAGAGCGCAAAGTCATTACCATGCTGCATGTGAAAGATAAGGAAATCTGTCCTTATTCTTCTGCAGGCGTTTTCCGCTTGTTGTGAAAGTACCTACTAGGGTAAATTGTATCTAAATGCAACGGCAATAAAGTGCAAAGTCACGCAAACCCATGTTTAATATATGTTACATTTTGAGAATATCCAGGGGCTCATTTGGCTTTACCTAACATCTTCGGTTTTACTACCTGAGTGATGTCAAATCAGTGTGCTATATTTCTGTTATAGATGTAAAAAAAACAAAACAACAACACACAACCCCCCCCCACCCCCCAAAAAAAACCCTTCTGGCTATTTCTGTGTTTGGTTTGTCTGTTTGAATGGCTAAAAGGATTATTCATGACTCTAATACTATTCTGATTATACTTTCATAAGTCTTTCAGTCAATAAAAACCTATAATTTCAGTCAAGTGTCCTGTTTGACAGAAAATTATGTTGTTTTTCATCAGAAATATTGTGAGGCACTTGTTCCATGCCAATGAGATATTTAACCTCTGCAAATTGCCTCTGGTATTTAAGCTTCCCAGATGGTCTTAGCAGCACTACTGATGAAGTGGGTGAAGTCTGTAAAGGGGAAATGAGCATTCACTCATCCTCTCAAATGGAAGAATGTGAAGGGTCTGTGGTCAGTCCAATGTGGGAGGCTGGATGTGACCTCCATTCCTCTTTTTTTTTTTTTTTTTTTGCAACAAAGACACCAAAAATAAGCACTGAGCATGAAGAAGATATATTATTTGTAGCACTAATGTATCTCATATGCTGTTTATCAATATTAGCAGGAATTTCTGCAGTAAATATTTCAACTGTAGGAAAGAAGACAAAGCGAGTATAGTTCAGTAGGGAGAGATCAAAGAATTGACCATAAATTGCTGTGCTTGGGATCGTTGTCCTGTTACATGACCAAATTTTGGCCAAGTTTTAGCTGTCAGACAGATGGCCGCACATTTGACTCTAGAATACTTTGGCATACACAGGAGTCCATGGTTGACTCACTGACTGCAAGGTGCCCAGATCCTGTGGCTGCAAAACAAGCCCAAATCATCACCCCTTCACAACTGTGCTTGACAGCTGACATGAGGCGTTTGTGGTGATATGCTGTTTTTGGTTTTCACCGAACGTGGCACTGTGTATTATAAGCAAACATCTCCACTTTGGTCTCGTTTGTCCATGGGACATTGTTCCAGATTCTTGTGGTTTGTTCAGATGCAACTTTGCAAAGCTAAGCTGTGCTGCCATGTTCTTTTTAGAGAAAAGAGGCTTTCTCCTGGCAACCCTTCCAATCAAGCCTTAATTATTCAGATTTTTTCTTAGTGTACTGTCAAGAACTTTAACATTTAACATTCATGAGGCCTATAGAGTCTGAGATGCAGCTATTGGGTTTCATGCATGCACAACATGTGCACGGTGGTGTGGGCAAATAGCGGTGTGCCCTCTCACAGCCACATTAGCATGGAAGCTGTTCACTGCGGGTGAAGACTCAAACTTCACCAAAGTAAACCACAGGGGACCACTACGAGAACTTTCGACACAACAAACCTGATCAGACACTTGAAATCACCCTCACACAGCTGAACACGAACATTTTAAAGAATCTAACAAAGGAAAAGTGGCTAAAACGATTCAGAACTCAGAGCCAGCCACACAACAGCAGCCTCGGTGTGAGCAAAGGATCAAAGCAGTTTGAGTAAAATTATGGAGATGAAGGAAAAAGAGAAAAGGGTCAATGTCCTGTTATGTGGTGAAGTTATAAACATAATGGAATGGAATGCAAGTACTTGACATTTGTTTTGTTACATAAATCTGTGGCACCTGCTTTTATTTGATGAGGTAAAATATGCCAGATAAAGGTGGGTGTATAGCAACTCATTTTCATTTCATTATATGCACCTCTTTGCTGTAGCAGAGCACTTTTCAGTTATTAAAGTGAGAGAAGATCCTGTAACTGACTGCAGTTTGGGGGGGAATTGTAAAGTGTGATTTTTTTTTTTTTTTAATTCTAAAAATAATATGTTGCATTGAAGAAAAGCAGATTTTTGTTTGTCAGTTATAGTTTCTTCTTTGAAAGAAATTTGTAATTGGCAAAAATTGATGTAGGGAGTTCACACACACACACACACACACCAAAAAATCAGAATTGGCCAAGAAAATTGCAATCAGGCCATTTGTAGTTAAAATGTATTAAATTAAATTAGGTTGAGGATATGTGCAATGATACACCATGTAATTAGGGTTAAAATGGGCTGGAATGATCTGGAATTGAGTCCCAGCACCATCAAGATGTGCAATTAAGTCCGATAGGCAGTTTAATACAAAATAGGCAAGATCATATTTCATTGGGTGCAGCCCGGTGGTCCTCCCAGATGATGCATTGTATCACAAACTAAGCACACTCTTACTGCTCCATAGGAACTAATGACTGATTTTGGCAAATCTCTTCTGAGGTTGATATTTTTATTATGTCCTAACACGTGAAACCTTGGAAATGAAAGAGGGTGCACTTTCTTTTTACCATGACTGTATATAGCAGAGTGCAGTCCAGCAATGGTAGGTCGTAGGGCAGGAACTCCTGGAGTCCAGATGCTGGTGGTGGTGTAAAGAAGCAAGTGAAAACCTGAATGGGGATCTGAGTGACAAAGATGAGATTGAGACAGGGAGGAAGCAGGTTGCATGAATTAGACTGTGAAAGGCAGAATGATAGAAGAGCATTAAGATTAGAAGCACATGGAACAGAGGCTTGTCGCTTGAAAAAGGCGGGCAGGAAAATGATTGGGCCAGAATGATGACAGAATCAAGTTTGATAGAGTGGGAAAGAGGAAGTGATGGAAAGTTAGATTAGAAACTCAAACACCAAGATAAGTGCAAAATACAGAACTTCCTTATTAAACCTATGCATGAACTTAATTGTTGTTACACCACAAACGGAACCACTGCTGGCAAAAAAAAGACATTTCAGCTTGCAAAAGACCACTTGCATATTTTCATACATTTCTAAGACAATGACCCAAAGCACAGAAGGAGATCAATTACAAAATAGCTTACAAAAGGAAAATTCGAGCTTTATAATGGTCAGAATCCTAAATCAATGAAGCAGCTGGGACATGACTAGAACATGGCTGAAAAATGAATCAGGAATACTTAAACTGTTCTGATGTGTCTTCACATGAAATTTAGTATTCTGTCTTAATTTTTTCCCTCTCCTCAAGGATGATGCCCCCCAGTCAAACCCGCTTGGTCTCTTCCCTGTTTCTTCACCCCGTCTCAGGACTTCAGGCCCTTCACTGGCAGCCCGAGCGCTCCTAAGTGCTCCCTATCAACCTGCCTGGCTGTCATCTCAGAGAGGTGATGCGACGGTTTGTCTACTGCAAGGTGGTGCTGACCACCTCTTTAGTGTGGGTGCTGGTGGATGTGTTCTTGCTGTTGTACTTCAGCGAGTGTAACAAATGTGATGATAGGAAGGACCGCTCGCTGCTCCCCGCGCTTCGAGGTAAATTGATGTTGCAGAATTTCCCTGTTGTTTTGCATCAAGCATGCATGAGAATGTAAGCTGCAGACCTAATGCATCTTATAATTTCACTTCAGTGTAAAATATTCATCGTCTGTGACAAATCGTATTAAAATAATTTTCACTGAGGGGGAAGATTTGCCTAAAAGAACAGAAAAACACAAAACATCTGAAAAAGATGGAAACATTAAAAAAAAGGTAAGAATTGTAGTTATTGAGCTAAAAAAAAATCTAATTTGTATGAATTAGAAATTTTTGATGTGAATCTTTTTTTGCTAAATGGATTATGAAATGTAACTGAAGATATTTTTTTGATGCAAAACTGTATTTTTGTGTGTTTAAGTATGTTCTTAAAATCAGTGTAACACACTTCCTCTAGCAGAGTTCATTTCCTCACATGCCCTCAAGTAAGCAGGTTTCTAAGAGGCTTAGTAATCTGCTTTTAAGGTTACAGTGATACTGGGCTGCAAGTGACCATACATTTCCATACAAACATCTCGTGTTACGTTGGAGTTACTTTGCTCTTGAGATTTGATGATTTTCTGTGCATGTGAACTGTGTCGTAGGATTATTGTCAAACACTGGAATTTGCAATGACTTCAAGTGTTATCTGGTTTAGTGTAACCTTATTTTTTTCAGCTGTCAAATGAAAATATAATTCTTAGTTGGACACAGATTCCCAGGTTCATTTTGGGTTTAAAATTGTTTGGTATTTGTTTGTAAAACAACAACAAAAAAAAAAATTAAATAAAAGCATAGAAAAATTGCTTTTCCAGAATTGCAAACAATTGCCAATACTGCAAAGCTACCATAGAACAGTAAACACAATAAAACATGTCAGTATGTTGTGAACAAGCAGCAACCTCTGAGGCTGAATAATGAAGCCCTGGGGGCTCCAGTGGTTACTTGAGGTTGGCTTCAGAGGGAAGTCAATCCCCACAGACTGCTGTTAAAACAGTTCTCGTCTCTATAGCAAATTTCCCCTCCATAAAAACTGTATAAGTGGTGATGTTTTTTCACAGCTTACCCATTTGGATTTCTTAAAATTAGAGGCATGGCTGTTTTGGTACACCAGCACAACTCCTTGTTAACGCAAATATGTAATCAGCCAATCACAAGTCAGCAACTCAGTGCATTTAAGCATATAGAATATGAAAACGATCCGAAGTTCAAACCGAGCATCAGAATATGGACGAAAGGTTATTCAACCGACTTTGAACATGGCTGTTGGTGCCAGACGGATCTGTGCTGGGATTTTCCCACACAATAAAGAATGTTCTGAAAAAGAACCCAGTAGGTTTTAATTCTCTTAGTGAAAATGACTTGTTGAGGTCAGAGGTCAGAGGAAAATGGCCAGACTGCTTCAAGCTGGTAGGAAGGCAACGGCAACTCAAATAACCACTTGTTACAATCGGAGTACGTAGAAGAGCATCTCTAAATGCGTAACCTGTCGAACCTGCTACAGCAGCTGAAGACCACACATGGTGCCACTCCTGTCAGCTAAGTACGGGAAACTGAGGCTACAGTTCACATGAGCTCACCAAAATTGGACAGTAGAAGATTGGAAAAAGTCTTGTCCGGTCTGATAAGTCTCGATTTCTGCTGAGCACTGTTGCTGACCACATCCATCGCTTTATGACCACGGTGTGCCCATCGTCTGATGATTGCTTCCAGCAGGTTAATGCACCATGTCACAAAGCTCAGATAACCTCAAATTAAGTTCACTCAGTTAAATTCCACAGTCACCAGATCTCAATCCAATAGAGCACCCTTGGATGGAACTGGAGATCCACATAGTGGATGTGCCGTCAACAAATCTACAGCAACTGTGTGATGCTCTCATGTCAATATGGACCAAGATCTCTGAGGAATGCTTCCAGCACCTTGTTGCATCTATGCCAAGAATAATTAGGGCAGTTCTGTGTACTTATACATTTCCAGATGGTACATTAGAATTTCTTATCCTAATTGCCTTGAATCTTTGTGTGAACAAAACCTCTTACCTGTCATGTACCACCAGAATGTGTTGCAGTTAAAGTGCATATCAGAGCAGTGTAGTACTCTGTGTGATGTGTGTTCATGGTCTGCTGTGGTTTTGTGTTCAAGAGGAGTTTCTCTGATCTTTAATGAAATGGCAGCTGTGCCAGACATGCAGGCAGGAAGCAGAGCGGAGCAGCAGAGGGAAGAAGAGGAGATAATGTCTGGATAAATGAGAATGGATTTAGGCTAAGAAGGAGACTCCAACTGTGTAACACCACACAGATCTTTTTCTAAGTAAATGAGAGTGAAAACAACAGGGGGACCGTAGAAGTCATGTGATAAATTCACAAAATCTGCGCACACACGTGTGCGTGTTTATCTCACCTGTGGCTTCTGCTCTTATCTGGCTCCACTTAAACAGCATGTTGGCTACTGTTCTGCTTCTCCACTTCTACATCCCTCTCTTCCAGAGCCTTTTTTGCTGTTTTAGCTTCCACAGCAGCACAGAAGACTGGAAATATTCTAAAAACTAAGTAAATTAATTAGATTGCTAATTACATTGATCTGTTGAACTGTTTCCTTAAGTTTCTAGGTTCTCTCTTTTGTTAATAACTTGGATTCAGACTGTCTTAACATTTATACACACTTATACTGGCTTAGACTCAGAACGTCATTAGGTAGTTGGGCCCTAATCAACTGATAAGGGCTTGGAAATCAGGCCAAGAAGCGTCATTAGGGAGTGTCAGTTAATGATAATTCCGAGACTGATAAATCATCAGACCCTTCACATGTTGTCGGCTCCTTTAAGGAACTGACCGACGATCTGAAGTGAAGCTGTGAAGCTAATTGGTGCCTACAGAGCAGGGGAAGACTATTAAAAGATATCCCTTCCAGTTTGGATTTTCCACTAGGGCAGGCTTCATGACCATTGAAGACTTTGAGGAAAAAATCCCTAGTGCCTTGCACAAAGCTCAAATCCTAATATGAAATGGCAGTGTTTACCGCATGTAGATCTTAGCTTATAATCAAAACTCTATACGACAGATGAACTTTATGTCTGTATACTTTAGGTTTAAGCTTGAGTAATTACAAACAATTACACATTTAACTCTTATTTTAGCGCCTTCCATTTTACTTTTTAACACCTTTTTTATTATTGCAACTCTCATACATCTTCAGCAGCTTTTTCATTGAAAAAAAAAAATGAATTGGACAATACAGTTTAGCTTTCAGGTAGCATGAGCCTGTACTGTACAGCTTCCAGCGTTTGGTCATTGCACTGCAGTTTGGCTGCATTCCATCTATCAAGCAGTAATGCACAGCCTCAGCTTCACAGCTGGCAATTTCACTACAGTTTCTTTAGAAACCTAAACTGCTATTGATGGTTCGCTTGATGCTCTCTCTTTTTGCAAGACGTCTCCTGACCCGTGTTTATCCGCACGCAAAGAATGATGGATTGGAGTATGGCTGGAGCGGGCTGAGGATGTGTTTTGATACTCAGTCATCCAGCTCAGCTCTCGAGCTGCGTCCATCAGATGTCAGCTGGTGTCCAAATGGAGAGTGTCAGCGGCATTATAAAGAAAAAGCAGGATCAGTTGAGGTTACAATCCGACCGTTCCCAGTCCGTCTCCACAAAGGGTCTTAGGAAATCCTCTTAACGGGAGGCCATGCAGCTAATGTGAACTGTGTGTCCCCCTTTCATGGAAATCACAGCCTCTGTTCTAAGAGATTATTAGAGAGAGATGGCAAAAGAGAGCAGAATCATAAATCAATGGGTGGTTATTTACCTTTGGTGAGGGGAGCTGGCACTGTGCAGCTCCAGTAGCTATGCTGATATTTTCCAGGCCTTTGATAGCACAGGAGACTGTTGAAGTGTTGCAGTTGTTTTGCTGTCATACAGCTTTTTCACCTATTAATACATTGGCCTAAATCTCTGAATTCAAAACCTCCTAATAGATTAAATTTTTAAATTAAATATAGCTGCCAAAGTGTACAGTGCTTAATACCCTGTCAGCCTAAGCCAGAACCACTAGGAGAGAGCTTAGGCAGAGTGCATGCACTGTCTTTGTGTTAAAGGTTTTTCGCCGTTGAGCATGCACTGATGTTTGAAGAAACAAATTTTTCCTTGCTTTTAATAGCGCAAGCTTTTAAAGGCTTTCACATTTTTTTTGTATATGCAGTATTATAATAATATAATAAATGTGAACATGACATACTATTCATGTGTGAACACCAGCTGCCAGTACATTTATTTCTGTTATAAAACACACATGCACATTGATCTGGAAAATTAGGTTTTTATGCTCTGGCTAGTATACGAGTTTCGAAAATTTATAAAGTGGACAGAAATAGAACAAGCGTGCTTTTCTGCACTCTCCTTGTTCCACAGAGCCCAAATAGACCTTTTTTTGTGTGTGTAATGGGATTTGCTTTATAATGCAGTTTGATGTTAATTTTTTGCCTCATTAGTGACAAAAAGATGCATTTTCTTACTAAATATTTTCCTGTGTTATCTTTGTTATGCTATAGCAGTGATATCGCGGAGCCATGAGGGTCCCGGTGAGATGGGCAAAGCAGTAAACATCCCTAAGGATGACCAGGAGAAAATGAAGGAGCTCTTTAAGATTAACCAGTTCAACCTGATGGCTAGTGACATGATTGCGCTCAACAGGAGCCTGCCGGATGTGAGGCTGGATGGGTGCGTAAGTTTGGGTGTCGTCTAGACGAATACTGTGAATCACACTATTATATATTCAGCAACAAAAAACCTTTGATATACATCACACATTTCACAGTACATAATGCTTTTACCGTCATTGCTAAGAGTTTTTTTTGTCACTTTGACATTCCAGCGGAGTTTTTGACTAACATATAATTAACACATAGTTAGAAAGCAACAGAGAATAAGAGATTAAGACTAACTCACCCTACTCAAAGCAGCCCGGCAAGAATGCAGACGTAACTTCAGTGGTCGACACAATATGTGGCATTTGAAGAAATTTTGATAGCGATGTCGCCACACAAAAACCAGAGCGGAGTGTGCGGCACACATACAGTTTTGAGCAAGAGCCGAACAAAGCTGCACAGAGACTGTTTGAGTGCAAGGGAGATTGCAGGGAGAGCTTAACGATATCTGAAAGTGAAATCAAGAAATTAAGCTATCAAATTGAAAGACCGTACTCTTGAATAAAGATAGCAGCATACCTCGTAATGAATGTGCTAAATAGACCAGAAAGTCTGGATTCTTCCTCTTGTGTAGTCTCATAAGGACTGCACAAACTAAGGAAAGGTTTTCTGGTATTTTAAATAAAATTTAAACAGTTGAGTCCATTATATGTTATTAGTAATAATAACTGTACCCACTGTGAAAAGATATCTTTAATAATGAGTCCCATTGCTGGGTTGTGCATTAGGCCTGACATTTGAATGGGAGGAGGGTTTGTTTACTGTCATTCAAGATCCACTTGAACACCTAATGAAAATTCAAAATGCATCTTGTATGAAACACGAGCACATTCATTTAAGGCCGCTTAAAGGATGTTTGTGGTGATAATATTCAAGTGATTCATGTTTAAATATTCCAGCGGAGTTCTCCACAGCACTTTCATTAAGTGGATATCAGAGTCTCTACCTGTCAAATGAGAAACAGGCCACAAAATGATCTTTTTATACTCCTACATTCTTCATGTTTTAGCTCCTGTTTTTGCTTGTATTAAGTAGGCGACATCTCCAGATTCTCTGGCATGTGGAAAAAAATGGAAACAATAAAAAATCAATTTGCATAGTGCTAATGAAGAACTATATTATAGAAAAAAAAAGGTGAACGTTCGGATGATTTGAGCTCCCAGTGTTTCTGCCCATTATAGGTCTGTATAAATAATACAGCATCTTTATTACAGAGCACAGCTGAGCTGAGCAAAATTTTACCAGCTGTGCAATGAAAATGATCCAGATCTGTGCAGAATATCTGCATCGCCTCTGAAAGGCAATAACATTTTGTCTTCAAGGCAGCCCCCCTGGCCTAGTTGTGTCAGTCAGTGCTGTCACATTGAATAGACAGGACAGAACTAGCAATGCTGTCTGCTCCAGTAGCTTTTTTTCACCCTCCATCACCTCCTCCCACCCCTCCTCTAGCCATACATGCCGCCTTTGCTGTCCACATCCTCTTCTGTAACGTAGCTAATTCTTTATTCAACAGCATTGACTACAGCACCATCCCAAGTTTGACACATTCTCACCCTTTGGCTTTGACATAAGTCACATTAATCCAAGGACATACTGACAGAGCTGTCAACACTGGTTTAACTTCTTCTACTTTCTTTCGCGATATCTGTCAGTAAACCTAATGCGACAGTGTTTGTGCACTGAATGGCAGCACCGGATAACACCAGGGAACTCAGATTATGTTCTCAGATACAAAATAATGAGCTGCGTTTTGAAACAAACGCAGTAGTTTTACAGCAACAAATTCCAGGGCGTGTGCAGGAATGTTTAGGTGCAAACACAGGGATGCGTGGTGATGTTGAGAAAGTATGTTAGTCATGGAAAATTTTAGTTTTGGGTTCATTATTTGAACATACTAATTCTTAAATAAACAGAATGTCCAAAATTATAACAAATGGTTTATATTTAACCACACATTAAACCTTAACATTAATGTACTGTAAAACAATGCACTGTGTTGCAAGATGATTACAGATGAATTAATATTAATATAAAAAAATACAGTGTTTACAAATTGCAGTTATTTTTTGTGAAATATTGAAACTGTATAAGAGAGTCCACGTTATTTTATCAACAAAGCGAAAGCACTCTTTAAATGAACTTCTAGTAGATGTGACTTTAAATTAAGGGGTTAAAAAAAGCTCTGAAACTCCTGGTTTCTTAACATCTACTCTGCTGATACTCCACATTCATACCTAAAGGAACTTTCCTCTGTTCAGTTTTATGTCACTGATTTGCCTTTTTCTGTGTCGCCCTGTCAGCTGTAAGACCAAGGTGTACGCAGATGATCTGCCCCACACGAGCATTGTCATCGTATTTCACAACGAGGCATGGAGCACCCTGCTGCGAACTGTTCACAGCGTAATCAACCGCTCTCCCAAACAGTTGCTCGTGGAGATTATCCTAGTGGATGATGCCAGCGAGCGAGGTTGGTAATCTGTGCTGTGGATAGTAAGCAAAATGTACAGTTTCTGATACCTGACAGGCTAACGGGTTTAGCATACAGCATGTAACTGATATACGAGTACTGCAGGAATGCCTGGAGAAAGTCATTGTCTTTGTAGTAATACAAAAAAAAAAACGGTGGCTGCCGTTTTGTGGTTTCCGTGTGCTCGCCCTGGTGGTGGGTGGCGGGGGCTTGGATGTATGCCCTTGGG
>JAVDPK010041395.1:0-22636 GCA_034780415.1 Cichlasoma orientale
CAGTACCCTGTCGGGGGCCGGATGAAAAGCTCTGGCGGGCCGGATGTGGCCCGCGGGCCGCCAGTTGACGTTCCCTGGTTTATGGACTGACGAGACAAAGATGAACCTTTACCAAGGTGATGGAGAGGCTAAAGTTTGGAGAAAGAAAGGATCTGCTCATGCTCCCAAACATACAAGGCCATCTGTGAAACACAGTGGAGGTGATGTCATGGCGACTTCTGAGATAAGCTCATTAAACCTTTGATGCATGAATTATTAGAGCCTCAGTCAAGATTTTTTTTTCCCTGAGTGTTTTTATTCTTCTTTGGGGATAAAAAAAAAACAAAACGCAATTGAAATTTTGTTTATGAACTTATTTTTCATGGAAATACAAACACGTCCACTCAGCTGGACTCTGTGAGATTTGACTTTTGAACCATAGAAATATGTGTTTAATAAACCAATAACAGAAAATGACATTGCATTCTCAGATCCACTGTCACTACTGCTAGCACTGACTAATCTTGACCCTGTTAATTGCATTTAAAGGACAAATAAAATAACAAAAACAATGTCCCATGACTGGCCAATAGGTAGAAGTGTATGGGATGATGCACAAGCATCCACTGTGTTAGCTGATATGCAACTATAACAACAAAACACATCCATATACAAGAGAACAGCTTTTGAATAGCTGTCCACTGTAGTGACCACTGTGCATGAAAGGGTTAATCTTCATTGATGATGTCACACATGGTGGCAGCAGTACAATGAACTCAGAAAAACATTTTGTCTGTCAGTTTAAAGAAAGATGCAATCAAACTGATTGGAGATCCTTCATCATGCAGCAAGATAATGACCCAAAACACACTGCAGAAACTACAAAGGTGTTGGTCAGGGGCAGGAAGTGAATGTTTTTAGACTGGCCTAGTTTCCAGACTTAAACCCTATAGAGAATGCATTTTACCTGCTAAAAAGGAGAGTGAAGGGAGTAACTCCCCAAAACAAGCAGCAACTGAAAGAGGCTGCGGTGAAAGCCTGGAAAAGCGTCACAAAAGAAAAATGCAAACGTTTAGTGATGCCGGTGGGTCACAGGCTTGCAAGCATAGGATACGCAACTCAAGATTAAGTCTTATTCTCTTTAATCTATTTTAAGTTTATCTGTTATCTATACTTTTGCTCACAAGGAGAATGCTATCAGACAAAAGGTGCTATCTTCTGTGTATCAGATCCAGATGTAAATACCTGGAAATAAAAGCTGGAATGTTGATCTTTTGGCTCATATTCATCTTTTAAAGTCAAACCCAAATGTTTTTGATCTACAGCAAAAATAAAGGGATTGGCCTCACCGTTCCACTACTTTTGGAGGGGAGTGTAATTGTGAGCATGCTGGCAGCTAAAAGCTAAAAGCACTGCTGCACCTAGAGCCTCACACAGCTGTCGCTGTGGGAATCTATTGGCTAGAAGAGGGATAACAGGTTTTACTGCTGCAAAACTGTGACTGGTTTCACTGCGATCATACCAGTCCATTTTAAAGTGTCACATTTAAGTCAAAAAATGAAAGTTTGAAAAGACTATATAAAACAAACATTTTCTTAAATATTACTTGCATGTATTTATTTCCCATATTTGTTTGCACAGTGTATTTATCAGCTTATTTCAGCTTGCTGTGTAAAAGACAGTCATCTTCATTACGCAAGGTTAACCAAGAGCCTCAAATACTGCAAGGCTTCTGCTGAAATCCATAGCTCCACCGAGGGGAGAGATACACTCACAGAGCTCTACAACTAGCCCTCCATCCATCCACCGCTGCTTCTTAATCCTGTCTGTAAGCTCATCGCAGTGGGGTGTCCTGACCACTCATGCCACCCATACTCTTAACCCTTGCCTTGAAGTGTATGCTGATTTAGAGCATGAATCATCAGTGTAGGATTGTATAGAGTGAGTCATGTCAGCCAAGGGATGCCCGCTGTGTTTTTCAAAGAATGTGTTGGCGGAAATATTTCGCGAGCTACGTGGTGGTTTGGACAATACTGGAGGACAGATTCCTGTGAGGGTGATGACCTGCAGATAAATATATCGTGACCAATTTCACTTTCATCTTGAGATGCTTGAGCGAGTGCCACGTCAAAGAATACCGATGGTTGTTTTATTCAGTTTAACTCCATGCTTGAACTTTGATTATTTCTGACACATTGTCGGCCAAGTTGTGCAATCTTAGATCAAATCGCCTGGTCCATTTCCTGTGATTGCATGTTATGCACTGTATACAGTGTATGAGCATAAAGCAAACTGCATCTAGCATTTGTGATGGTAGATGCTAATGAGAGCTCTAAGATGTCATAGTAAGTTGAGCTGCTATGATAATTGTTTGCAAAGTTAACTGACATGAGTCTGTTGTCTGGACTACCCAGTATGTTTTAGATATTGGCTATCTAGTCATTGCATCTGCCTCCCCCCTTTCTCACCGTTCTCAGCCATCGTCCCAGCTTGTTTATCTGTCCGGCTTTGAACAGGAGCAGAGGACATTACTCAGCATTCAGATGCAGAAACAGATCTGATTAAAACAGCCTCCACGGTCTCCACTTTCATCCCCGTATTCAGTTGTTTAACATCACCCACAGTGTATTCAGATGGAGATCTGGTGAAATAATTTCATTAGCTCCTGCTGTTACATTTGTGCACTGCAATTCAGATTGAGGGAGAAATAAGGAGGAATGGAGAGACTCTTTGCTCCCCTCCCCTCTCTCAATCTCTCATCATACTGCAGCTCCTCCCTCCACCTTGCCCCTCTCCAGATCCCCTGCTTTTCTCTGTCTCTCTCTTTCTCTGTCTCCATCCCTCCTTCGTCCTCCTTCAATCTTTCAGCCTAGCTGAGACTTACACAGGATACACCCTCCCTATGTGTTTGTATGTGTGCGGTTCCCCGTGTGAACTGCATGTGTCAGTGTGTGTAGACATGTGGCTTCGCAGCTGACGGCGAGGACTCGTGAAGTGCTCAGGACTTGGATATCAGATCCTTCTCCTTATGCATATTTATCACATTTTTAACATCTCACCAAAATCTTCCTCCTCTTGGGGCAGCATCTCGATGGAATCTTCAATCCTTCCCCCAGTATACTGGATTTAATGAGCAGCCACTGTGGAATGAAACAAGTAATTTTTGGATTTTCTTCATTACAGCTCTGGTAAGGATATCTTTCTCCCTCTCTCCCTCTTACTCTCTATCCTCATATCTCTCTCCTTTTCGTGCACTTCATACCTTATTTACTTTTCATAACACATTGACAGGTGCAGGCAGTACAGATTATGGAATGGGGGAGCAGTTAAATGATGCAGAGAAAGCTATTGAGGACATGGAGAGAAGGTGAAAATGTAAATAGGCTGGCTGGGTAGTATGAGAGAGTGCAGAGAAAGAAGCGGAGAATAGAAATGTGTGCCGACACCAGCGGTGTTGTTCATGCTGTTAGAGGCTTGGGGGGGAAAAATGCTCCACTTGATACTCGCTATTGATCTGCTGTTATTTTCAGAACCAGACAAGTTTGCATGGTCTAACTGTGAGTGATAGGATCCGTTTTAGCAATTTGGAAACGCTGACAGAGCAATACTTTGTTATAAAAAAGAAGGTAGATTGGAATTGTAAGAGAAAAAAAAATAGAACCACAAGTAAAAACCACATTCAGTGCATTAGTATAGTTTCATGTATGTGCGTCCCTCTGTTTGTATAGTATGCTTGTGTGTGTGTGTTTTAATGTGGGTGTGATGCAACAAGGTGGGACTTAGATTAGATTCTTTGGATGCCTGTCTGCATACCTATATTCTAGTAGAGATATTCCTGTTCTAAGGTTGTGTGTGTGTGCATGCATGGGGGGTGGGGTGGGGTGGGGTGGGGGGGTTTCTACTATGTCGGTTTGCCTGATTACCTTAATGCAACATCTCTGACTTAAAAACAGATCAGACATCGACTTAAATGATTGAATGATTCACTTCGAGTTAGCCACATATGCCGTTTTCTGTTGCTTATGCATTTTCTTTAGGATTATATTATTCTAATCACAACTGGAAATTCTGTGTTTATTTTACTTCATTACTTTGTCAGTTTGCATCAGCAAAGTTGAGGCTGCTGTTTCCATCCCTTCTGTATGCTGGACGAGCTTCTTTCTTTTATAAAAAAAAAAAAATCTTTTCTGTTGTTCACTGTTCCTCTTTTACTCTTGTGTCTATAAACTCTGAATGCAGAGGGGATATTGTTAGAAGGGAGAGGTGAGAGATAGAGAGTGTAGAGGAAGCTTATAGCAGTATATATAAGATTGCTTGCGGAAGGTTGAAAAGGGAGAGAACAGATGAGAGAATATAGCAGCGAAAGACTGACAGGAAGCCTGAGACAATAGATGGAAAGGACCGAGAAGGTGAGAGTGTGAGCTAATATGCCCCAGAAAGCGCTTTTAAGTGAGGAAACCTCTTCTGAGGCTCAGGCTTTTGGCAGAGGGTCAGTTTACAGAAATATCCACACTCTCCAAAGGAAAACGTGTGATAGATAGGCCAAGACCTGCATCTCACATATGCCTGGCTACATTTCCTGTAAAGGACATCAATATTTATCACATTTCCCATTTCAGAGAAGAAACCACAATAATGCCAGAGGATGGAAAAATAATAAAAGATAAATCAAATTACCCCCACCTTGGGCAGACCTTCTGCTTCTGTTTCATTTATAATTCCTTTGCAGCACTTAGACAAGGTAGGCTGATACCGCTGCTTATTGAAAAACAGGTGCAGAACTGTGGCTCACATTTTATCTGATTGTATTGCAGAGCTTCTGTCATGCTGACAATGGTAATAAATATTCATTTTTTAAATATATATTAAACCAGATTATTGTGGAGTATTGAAATAAATATCAAATATCAGCCAAGCTGAAAAGTCTCCATGCATTATTATTATCAGTATGGATTTATGAGTTTTCAAATTGGCAAGAGGGATCTGATTTTACTTAGTGAAGCTTTCAGGAGGGTTTTAGGTGATGAAAGATTGCATCCGGAATATATTCCAGGATGCATTACTGTTAAATTCAAAGCTGAAAAGCTAAAGGTTCCAAAGATTGTATTTTAAACTAGCATATTGATCGATTTGTTTGGTCATTTTTTTAAGTAACCTCTTCCTGTTTCTCTTTTATTCACACATACACACAAGCAGGGGGTATACTTAAATGTGGCTAGCAGGAGTCATTTTACCTTACTTGCCTGCAGTAAAAGCTTGTCATGCAGTGGATGACTTGCATCCAAGAGTGACTCATGCTGCCCGTGAAAGCTTCTCCACCCACAGCAAAGAAGTACTGATACTGCCCATCAGCAAATGAGAAATTAACAACTCATTTTTCCACAAGTTCCAAGGCTGTTATTCTCAAGGCCATTATAGCAAATACCAGTTATTACTGATGTGGTTTCATGATTTACCATGATGCATGAAATGAAGTTGGCAAATTAGTTACAGCAATTCACAGCTAATTGTGTCCATAGTGGTAGACTAGCATTGAAAGGTTATGTGAACTGGGGCTTCTCATTCGAGTGTACTCTCTAGCTAGACCTAATTTAACACTTTGGCTACATGAAAGGGTGTTTAGAGCTTTTAATTTTTTTACACTAATATGTTCTTACTGTATTATTAATGCAAATCTGTATATGTAAATCTCCCAAAATGATAGTCAAAACAAAATGCGGTCAGTCAGAAGCTTTAAGAGGTGTTCTGAATGTGAATTTTGCAGTTTGTCTTCAACGCCCTGTTAAAAATGATTCAAATGATATATATTTATTGTTGTGAGCTTTGTTATAAGGGTCTGCTTACATTTTGATAAAATTGTGCATTAGTCCAAATGTGACGCAATTACAAGAATGCGCATTAAGGCATCCATGCACTTACTAGACAGCAATGTAATGTAAGCAAGAACAGAATTGGACGCACTTTGTCTATTGCAGCTACTGTATAAGAGCTGAGGATCAATAAACAAATCGGATGAACTCCTAACGGGAAATAAAATGCAGCTGAATATCCTGAGTCTTGTCTGTTTGATTGACAAGAATCAAAGAACAACCCAGCACCATAAAGCAGATTAAAACACAAGTTTTACTATAAAACAAAAAAAAAAAATACTGTTCTTAAAATAATACTTTTATTGACTATTATTTTTTTAGAATAGTGCTATAGATATTTTTCATGCATTGATTATGCTATAAATCATAATTTAAGTGAGATATTAAAAAGTAACTCTCCCAGTCGTGCAAATTTTGGCGTTAAAACACGGGTCCAGTAATCATTAAACCTGCTGCCATTGTTGAGAAACAGGACTGTAACTAGGATGCAACAACTACTGAAGGTTAAGGGCTAGCACCAAACTCACATTTGTAGGGTTTCAGGGATTCTCACTGATGTTGTTTGATGTTTAATGGATCTATTCAGGTCATTTATGTCTTATAATGAGTCCCCCCCAAGACAGTATTTTCTTCATTGTAGTAAATGTAGCCAATAGAGAAACATGAAACCATTTATTTCTAATTTTAATTGGCAACGTTTCTTTTACTGTTTTTTTTATAGCATTTGTCTTCACTCTTCTTGATGCACTCCAACTGTGGTCTACAGCAGCTTGATGTTAAGGATGTTACTCAGCAATTGTCCAGGATGGATGAGAGAGCAGTATTTGTTCTCTGTCCCCTTCTAAGTTTTCTCTGGCTTGTTGTGTGAATATAAATGGTTTAAACTGGGAATTGTATAAATATTTCAAAAACTGCTTTTGTCTTCTGTATTTTGTTGCGTTACTGGGCCAGCATGATACTGATCCCTGTTTGTTACAGTTTCAGCGCGAGTCGCCCCTCCCTGACCTTTTGTTGTTCTACAAAATGATATCAAGATTCCTCCTCTGTTGCCCTCTATCTGTGGAAAATTCATTTAATTGCAAATCAAATGTAACATTTGACATTTTTGTTCTTCTTGATAATGACTTAAGCTGTTGATTATGAATCTGCATTAATTAGCTCATCTGCTCATTCATACAGATGAAATAAACCACTGATCTACACCATTACATCACTACACAGTTTATTTGGCCATCCCATACTGATCATTCTGAAGTCATTATTAACATTGGAGGGATCTCACACTGCGGCATTTTTTAATGAGCGTGAGTGGCCTATGGTACACACATTTTTGAAGTGGTTTTCTCATTAATGCATTGGAAAAATATTGTGTTAGATTCATCTTAATGTCGGCATCTCCGCATTTAACCGGCTTTTGCGACTCAGACGTGCTCATGCACACAAACAAAAGGTCAAGCTTGCGACCTGCGCATTTCAGAAATCTGTGTGTGGGGCCACATTAATCCATTATTAACTCAAACTGAGAGACAACAGTAGTAATATATATAGTCAAATTATTTTCTTCATGCTAGTTAGAAACAATATCCCTGGTGTGTGTTTCTGTCTTATCAGAAACAGTATAGTTCATGAGTGCTATTGTGTGTTTTTTGCATTTAGGCCACACAAAATGCATTATGCAGGGTGGTGTTTATCACATCTTAGAATCATCTTTTTGTTATAATTTAAGAACTACAATGCTGGCAAACCTGTTACAGAATACGACATGATGATCACGTCTAATCTAGTTATGAAGAATCTAATTTCACCTCCTGAATGAAGCCTAGCCTCCATTAAAACAACAAGGAAAAGAAAGCCACGTACAAGGTAATTATTTCTGCTTAAAAAGGCACTTTGATGCACTTGAATAATACACATTTGCTTCCTGTACTGTATATGTACACCCAGAAACTGCTTGTGTTCACACTGGGAAAAGGAAGCATCAGCTTTCTTCCTTCTGTGTCACACAGTCAGCCACAGTTTTTAAGACTAAACCACAGACAAATGAAACTGCTTCCAGCAGACATTGCTACTGAGAGTGGGTATATGGACGCATTTAGGGAGATATACCTAAAGAAAAATCCAAAGTTTTGCACATTTATGTTTTGATTCCTATATTTTCCGGCCTCAAAGATATAGCCTTAAATCACCTTTCATTTTAATTCTGCTAAATTGTAAGTATTCAGTGTCATCCCTCAGTTCAAACAATTCTTCTTGAACCTCACTAAATTCCCTTTGATTGCTGGCACACAGCAAAACACCTACAAATCGGACAAAACCCAAAGGTTCACCTACTGTAGATGCCCCTGGGCAACTGTGTTGGGTTTTGTAGCTCGTAGTATTTAAATCTGTTTATCATTTACGCTATAATCTAGTTTCATGGCCTTGATATTCATTGTCTTTTCCTCTGGGAAAACAGCTAACTGCAAACAATAAGCATTTTACCATATTAGAGTTAATTTTTTGCTCAGCTGCAACTGTATACTGAAAGAGCTTTGTCAAATAGTTGCCAATTAACACTGAGTTTCTCTTAATTTAATTTCATTTTTTTTTCCACTGTGATGCTTGGCTTAGCCCACCATCAATTTGCATTTCTGACCACACGTCAGAGGCAATTTCTGAGACCGGTTTTTGCACAATCTCTGATGTGCATTTGAACATAGAGATTTCCACACCTGTTAGGCTGTACAATGTGCTGCATGATCCAGTCACAATATGCGCAATATTTTTCTGTCACCACAGGTATTTAATTCAGACGAATGTCATCCATCATATTTGAGGAAATGTGAGATCAGCTGTACACAGGATGCGTGTGCAAACTACCTTTAAAAATAATGTGAGTGAGTCAGCATATTAATCTCGTATACATATTTATTTAAAATATTACCTTCACTGGCTCACATGTTAAAATTGTTCCTGCTCCATCTACTGTACATGGTCAAAGGTAAATTCAGAAGCAATAATAGATTTAGTTTAGATACTTTCCCTCATTCCTCTTCCAGTCTATGTCACTCTGATGCCCTGCTAAACAAAACAGCGTTTGTTTGTTTTAGCATCGTTTGAGCAATTCCTGGATCATTTCCTCCTCCTGAGCACACTGAAGTTGGCACTGTGATCAACAACAGCTGAAAGTGAAAACATAGGCTAAATCTAACTGCCAATATTTATAATGATCATAGATGATGCACCCAGAGTTCTACTTTGGGATTAATGCTTCAGTAGAAAACACCACTAGAAAAATATGCGTGTGTGCATGTAAATATAAAAGTCAGTGTTTCACCCAATTGTGTTTAAATGTCAAGACCGCAGCACTGTGGAACACACGTGGCAGTGCCATGCAGGTGTACAACGAGATCTCGAAGAGAAGGACCAGCATAGCTTGTTTGGCACATTCAGTATAATGAGAGACCAACAAATTTATGTAGTTAACTGGATGACATTTTTTTTTCCTTTCTGTATGTACTGAGGTAAATGTGTGCTTTCACTTTCCCAGCCAAATGAGCATGGCTATGAGCTCGTTAGCATGCACCCGAGAAAGACAACAATGCAGCTGACAAAAGTTTGGAAAGCTTTCTTTTGTATTACAGATATATTTATCCTGATACCACAACTGGCCAGTGTAGCCTCATGCTCCACAAAAAAAAAATGTACCTAACAGATTTGTGAGATATTCAGAAAAAAAAATTAACCTGTCAGCTGACAGGTCGCCCAGAGGTTGAGTGTGCCAACACCCTTAACCTCTATGCAACCGCTTTGAAATGCAACCTGTCTCCACACAGTCACAGTTGGACTTGGATCGACTGCAGTCGCTCTTAGACTGGCAAAGGTTTACAAATAATTGCTGTTTAATGTGAATTTCTGTGTACATAGACTGCAACAGATTTGCAACAAACAGTAATAAATTTGTGATTTTTTCCCCCCAACTTATCAGCGTTAATTGCCATGTTATAAAATTAATTGACCCCACTCAATTGGAAACTGATAGTAGACTGATAGCAGGCTGACTCCCTCCTATTTCCATTTTATTGCTGACTTTGAACCAAATGCGAGTGGCCACAGACCTGATCCCCATATTTGTAACAATTTCAAAAGGAAAACGATCACAAGTTCAGTGCACACGGTCACAATGAAGCTGCAATCTAGTATGAGTGTAGTACGAAAGACTGTGTTCAGAACTCCAATACATCTCACTTTCCATGAGTGCAAATAGCTCATGACAATGTTTTCTCCTTAAACTGATCTCTACAAATGGTTTTGGACAATTTTCAAGTGCCTAAAGCCTCGATACACCAGTGCTCTACCCACACAAGCATTTCCACTCGCAGTGCCCGATTAGATCTCCATTCAGGACTGTGTAGGTGTTCAAAGACATGCTTAATTAACAGCTTTGTCACTCTGCTATTAGTTTCGCTGCACCTGTTGGGTGCACCTGGCGGTTGCTTTACACCTTCAGTACCTTGTTATTAGTACATGGACTTTATTAGTATCAGTTAATTTTAGTCACTGCATAGCTCATGACCACCTGAGCAGGAGTTTAATTGTCTGCAGTAAAACAAAAACACCTGTGTCCAATGTGCTTTGAAGCAAATTTTAGGTTTATTGATTCTTTGCAGTCAAACTTGTCTCTCTTCATCTTACAGCAATTTAAACTTTAATTGTATTAAATTGACCATATTCATATGTTGATCATTTACCATACTAGACACATATAAGAGACTGCAATTGACAGTTTATGGCCAGGAGTCTAGTCTTTTTGGCTGCGATTTCAGAACTGAGGTTCTTTTTCCTTTGGAGGAAACTCCAGAGATTTTTGCCTGATAGTTTATGCAGTCTGTAGTTGGTACTCACCAGCCTAAAATTAGGCTATATGTATGCTGTTTGCAGTTGGTGAACAGCATCCAAAAGTATTTCTAAGCTTTTTCATGAACAATCTTGTTTGCATTCACCACATATAGGTGCTATGTACATACATCACAGGAACTTTACAGACAGCTTTTCTACAACATGTGCTGTATATGTATCAGCATATGTGCAGAAAGCATGTGTGGTTGCACATGCTGGTAGTCTTTGTTTGTAAATGGGAGTCATCATTACCTAGGACCAGCTATCTGATGGCAGTAACATGTGCTTTACTGCTCATCTTCTTCAGCAGGTAGTAAACGTTGTCAGGAGTTGGTAAAAGGAGATTTAGTTGGAGGAGACTCGGGAAGTGGAAGGGCTCGTGTATTTCAGTCTTCAGATATGATGACATTAAATGGGCCAGGCTCAGGTGAGCTTTCCACATTTAAGCTAAATTGGAAAGGACCCTCACAGCAGCAGGACAAGTGTCACTGGTGAACAAGTAGAGATCAAACAGTGAAGAGCTTTGAAAGTATTGTTACTGACAGAACTCCATGTACATTAGTCTGTAGACTTTGAAAGAATAAGAAACAAAAACAAAAAAAAACAAAAAAAAAACAACACATGCTTGATTTCATTTAAAAAACGGGTAATAACTGTGGAGATTGTGAAATTGTGTTTTTAATTTAAAAGTTACGGTGACAGGTCAAAAGCCTTAATCCCCTTAGGGGCTACGGACATTAAAAGTGCACACCCCTCAAAAACATTCTCACTCATCACATTCTGAACAAAATAACACTTTTTCATCATCCTTTGGTGTTATATTTTATTGCAATATTTACCCTTTTAGCATCAGTTTTCAGAGGAAATATTTAAAAAAAAAAAGTCCAAATGATAAAACCGTTATAGGTTTTCTGCTAGAGGAAAACATTGTACATGTGCAAGTTGTTAAGTCATACCTCACTAAAACCACAGAATGAAGCGTGTCACATTGTCGAGGGAATGTGATGCAAAAAATATGTGTTTTTATACTTGATTCGAATCTGCTAAGCCTCTTTTACGCTGCTGGAATTGCAGCTACTAGATCACAGAAAAATCACCAAGAATACCTGATCAATCAATAAATTAATTTCACTTTGATCTGCTGGCGAACAAATCCAGTTTCCACATCTCTTTTATCATGCTGTGGGACTTTAAGCTTTAATACTTGAATGGAACAATTTTAAAGTTTCAGAACTCTAATGCGGAGCGGTCACCTTAGAAATAAACAGCAGCACTGAGAGCGCACCCAGCATTATAATAATCAACCAGAACTTTAGTGCTTTCTGCGGTAAATTTTACAGTTTTATTTTTATGCTCTTTAGAGATTTTTGATCACCATTTTAACATCATCTGAAAATATTTCTGATGGGAGAAGGTGGCGCTCACAGGGATCACTTTGTGTGAAAGAAGAGTCATATGATCCATGACATGCCCCTTTTAGAGTGGTCAGATGCTGCCATCAACAGCCCTTTCAAGGGGAAACCTTGGGCTAACTTAGCGAGTTGATAACCAACTTCATGTGACCGCTTATCCCGACTGCCAGTATTACGGCAAGTGAATCCAGATCAGGGAAAGATACCCTGGCTATGCTGAACTGGCTTTGTAATACAAGGGGATTAGTGTCTCCAGCTGGAATTAAACCAGCAACCTTTTACTTGCTAAGCAAATGCAATTAACCACTACACTGCTTGATAATAATTATAATAATAAAAAAAAAAGCTCAGCAAAACCCGAGTTGAGTTGATTTTGTTAAACAAAATTAAGGTAGAAGAATGGCCACAGCATATTGGTATTCTATAAGGCTACCTACCCAGCTCTCTAAACCAGAGCCGACATTTAATTTGCAACCAAAATGAGGTGAACTTTGTGTGAAGCAGGTCATTTTACTGCTGTAATCGAGGTGATCCCTCTTTGCTCTTAATCTGACTTCCACTATATGAGAGGACGCAACCATGGATTGGTGTGTGTGTGTGTGCGAGCATGTGAGAGAGTGTGTAATTTTTTTCAATAATAAGTAATGGGAGTGAATACTTCAAATAGGTATCAATGGGAATCCTAGCCAGACAACTTAAAGACAACGTGAAACCACATTCAGAGTGTCTCTTTCGTAATTCTCGCTATATTTTAAGTTCAAACAGAAGCATGTGGCTGAACAAGTGTGGAGAAATCATTACAGCAGGAGCAGAAAGTGGACGAAACCCTCGAGGTGTACAGAGAGGAGGAGGAACAGAGAAAGTAATAACGCTTTGTGCCTTTAATGTAGTAGCTTTCAACACGGTGAAGCTGCAGTCTTTGTAGTATTTGTAGATGCTACCTTTTAGAGATTAGTGTGAAATAATGCAGAATGCTCAATATGTCACAGTCTACTGATTATACAGACTGTGGAGGACTCAAAATGTCAGACAGAACACAGGCAGGGGTTTACAAAAAGCGAGCCGTTTTATTAGGCTGTTTTCAGAAAGTCCAAACAGCCAGAACAAAGTCCAGAAAGTCCAAAAAGGGAACAGAAAGCAATAAGTTTAGGAACATGGAACTTGGGAGCACACTGGGACATGGAAACAGATGCTCTGACAAAGACTAAGGGGAAGATAGATCTGTATATACAAACAGAAGGGCAATCAGGGGAAGTGGAGGGAACCAAGACACAGCTAATAAACAAAACTGGAAAGTCCATAAACTAAAACACACTGGGTCAGACACAGGACCAGGACAGAATTAGTCTCCCAATTATTTTAAGAAGGTACTGTAAAATCTTATTTTGTTTCAACTTTATTGTGATATTGTAATAAACCAGCTACAGCATCTACTAAAGTGCTTTTAGTTTGAAACTGGTTCGGAAACTGGTTGAAAATTGATTTTCAGAGATTCCTCCTGGGTATTTAGATTTTTTTCTTTTCCGCTTGTTTCCAGTTTCTTCTAGGTCAGGCTAATAAATAAATATTTGTCACACATTTTCACTGAGCAGACCGTTTTTTTTTTCTTCCTTGTTTGGTTTGTTTTATTTTGTTTCGTGGCTCCATTACAAAGTTGCAGTTTTTTAAACTGACACAGAAAAATCTTTAATAATTGAATTTAACCAGTAGAGCAAATTCCAATCACTGAAAAATAATCACTGTAAAAGGAAAAGCAGTAAATGACCTTGGATCACATTTCCCTTGATACTAGTGTAATGAAGATTAGTCTCAGTACATATAATGGCTGGAAATAAACAAAAAGTGCTGCATATACTGTAGCTACAAACTGTTAGTGAAGAATAAGTCGAGGATGTTGCAGCTGAACGACTTGGTTATATGTCTGCTAACAAAATCATGACTCACAGCGTATTCTTCATCTGAACTATAAATAAATTGTTTCTGGCGTCTCATGACCATTTTGTCTGATCATATCTTCAAACTGTAGCTACATGCTAGTATACCTTTAGAACCACTTACCTCTACTTACCTCTACTCTTTTGATTTCAAAATTTTGTAATTTATTGAACTGGTATTAAATCACTGTAGCAAGGAGAACAAGGATCAAAATCTTACAATTACTGATAATACCAATGCAAAATGTTGTTTTTGATACTAGCATAAATAGGGGGACAAACATAGAAAACAATTCATCACATGTTAAATCATGTTTTGGGCAAATCAACACTCTGTGCTTCGATTCTACTTGTGTTCCTCAGCATGCACTGCAATTATCTTATTACTTCAGAGAATTCACACAATAAATATTTGTTATTTATGATTAAGTAAAAAGAAAAGCCTGGTGTTTTCCGAATTATTCTGTCATAATTAAATACACTGCTCAAAAAAAATAAATTAAAGGAACTCTTTGAAAACACATCAGATCTTAATGGAAAAAAATCATACTGGATATCTATACTGACAGGGGGCTGGGTAATGTGTTGGAATAAAAGGATGCCACATCATTTGATGGAAATGAAAATGATCAACCTACAGAGGGCTGAATTCAAAGACACCCTGAAAACTGATGTGCCAAATTTTCAGTACAGCAACTCCAAATGGTACTCAGTTTGCATGGCCCCCCGCATGCTTGTATGCACTGGGGCATTCTCCTAATGAGACAACAGATGGTGTCCTGGGGGATCTCCTCCCAGATCTGGGGGGGAGTAGTCGTGGCCAGTCATGGGGGGTCAGTCAATGTTATCAATTCCTTCATCCTCCAGGAACTGCCTGCATACTCCTACCACATGAGGCCAGGCATTGTCGTGCACCAGGAGGAATGCAGGACCCACTGCACCAGGTCTGACAATGGGTCCAAAGATTTCATCCCAATTTCATCCCTGTAGAGGTCTATGGTTTCCTCCATGGATATGCCTCACTAGACCATTACTGACCTTCTACCAAACTGGTTATGCTGAACAATGTTACAGGCAGCATAATGTTCTCCACAGCTTCTCCAGACTCTTTGACGTCTGTCACATGTGTTCAGGGTGAACCTGTTCATCTGTGAAAGAACAGGGTGCCAGTGGTGGACCTGCCAATTCTGGGATTCTATGGTAAATGCCAATCGGGCTCCACGATGCCAGGCAGTGAGCACAGGTCCCACTAGAGAATGGGTGGCCTTCAGGCCACCATCATGAAGTCTGTTTCTGATTGTTTGATCAAAGACATTTACACCTGTGGCTGCTGGAGGTAATTTTGTAGTTCTGGCAGTGCTCATCCTGTTCCTCCTTGCACTGTTGGGTTAAGGACCTTCTATGGCCCTGTCCAGCTCTCCTAGAGTAACTGCCTGTCTCCTGGAATCTCCTCCATACTCTTGAGACTGTGCTGGGAGCAAACCTTCTGGCAATGGCACGCAGTGCTATGCCACTGCCATGATGTGCAGCCTATACTATTGATGTTGTTTGTCATGTTATTGGTATCAGACTAGAAACAAACTGGTAACATGTCTTTTTAAGAATAAGTTACAGTTTATTTACAATTTTTACAATTTTTCAGATTTTTCTGTAGAAGAATGTTTGGATATGCAGCATTTTATTCAAGTAAAATATCTTGTTCACAAAAGATATCACCACTGACTTACATAATAGCATGCTCTGCTGTCTTATCATATACAGCAGTAACCTCAATGTATTCTTATTTACACAAAGTTTCTGTCTAGCAGCTGCAGTGGCCCAATTTTCTGGGAAAAATCATTAACGTTTCATCTCATCCCACTGCTACTGCAAACAGATGGACTATCCTCTACCACAGGGAACAAGTTTAGCTCACCACCAGGGTTTTCCTTGGTCTTTGTACATTGTGTTGCTGAAGAGGATGCAATTTTTACTACCCGCCTTACGTGATATCCTTTATCCCTTGCTTTTTTTTTCAATGATTTCAACGTATCTGCAACAGAGAGCTTGTGTTAAATTTTTACTGGCAATACATGTATACGCTAGATTTGAAAAACCTTCCAAAGAAGGCTGATGATGAGTTGATAAGCTTCTATCACAGCCAGGGACTGAAGACTTTGACAAAGCATTGTTTGGTGTATATCAAATACATTTTGTTACTGTGGCCTGTTAGAAACAACAGAATACAATACAATTTCATATCTTATTAGCCATTAGGTCATTGCAAGGCTGAGTGCCCCCTGTCTAAGCTCCTCAGATTCAACTGATTCTTTTTTTTTTTTTTTTTTTTTTTTTACACATGCTTCAGTATATTTAATGAAGCCATGTATTGGTAAACTCATGTAGTTTGCAAGTTTACCTTTGACCTTCTGCTGATGTCGTGGCCAACATACCCAAATTTTGTTTGGCATCATTGAATAAAATTATTTTACAAAAACAATCAGTTGATTCTAAAGGGGTCAGGTGAGAACTTTTTTACGTAATAACCTCGATATTTTAATTAGTGACAAACACACATTATGTCATCTGATGGTTGTGTGAAGAAGTGCAGGTAAAATCTCCGGGGGCAGGTTTCATAGTAAGCTAGCAAAAGTAGCTCTGTATGTTTTAAAAGGTTGCATAATAGGCCAAAAAGTTTAGGCCAATTTATTTTTGGTCTAAACCAAGTCCAACAGACAAATCTTGAAATTGTGTCACACTTAGGTCAAGTTGATGAAGCCACCGCCACACCTTCAACCTCAAAGTGTAGATTTTTTTTGTGTTTACACCCATTAGTGCTTTGATTCAGCAAGGTGAACACAATGAGGTACAGTAATAATGACCTACTAGTTGATGCGGGAGGCCACCTTGTAGCAATATGCATGTTTCTGATAAAAAACTGTCCATTTATGACGTATGAAATTTGTGAACATATAAATGTAGAGAAAAAAGGTAATTTAGTGTAATAGTGCATTCCCTGGTCAGTTAATATATCGCATGCAGTGCAGTGAAAAGTGCGTAACTAAACCTAAGGTAAAACAACCAGACTAGATAAAAAAAAAATAAATAATAAAAATACAAGGTTTAAATGGTAGTTGTGTGCACCAGCGAGATACCAAGTGTGTGTGCAGCATTGATAAAATGGCAGCATCTGACGCCCTGGGAATGAGACCAGTCTGGACCTGTCCATGTTTAAATTAATACATAGCTGTTACTCACATATAGTGAATATGTATATGCTGGTTGAGTCAGATGTGTACTCATTAATTAACAGTGCTCATGCAGTAACATGCTTGTATTTTAAAATTTTTAGCCTTGACATCAAGTCATTTTTGGTATTACATAAAACTAGCTTCATTTATTGTTAAGCCTGGTCGACTTCCTGTAAGCTTTTATCTTTTGGTCAGTAACTAATCTGACCTTTTTATTCACCATGTTGTTTTTTCAGTCGTGGAAAAAAAAACATTTCATGGGACTCTGCAGTCCCATGAAAACCTAAGTACACTCCATGGTGGCATGCAAAAACAACATTCAGCACGAATAACTTGAAGTAATTGTTTCCTGTATGACTTTATCGATCTCTCACATCATTGTGGAGCAAATTTAGAATCCTCCTCTTTAAAACGTTGCTTCACTACATTGAGGTTTGTATTTGAGGCATTTGTTTTGTACAAGTCTCTTAAGGTTTTGTCATAGCATTTCAGGCATGCAGTCCTGTGGCTGCAAAACAAGCCCAAATCATCAGCCTCTGCTTTTATAGAGGTGGTCACACTTACTGATGACCAGTTAATCACCTGGCTGCTACTCACCCTCTTAATTCCTATGGAAACAGTAAGGGTGTAGTCAGCTTTTCACAGGACTGCACAGATTCCTGTGAAATCATGACTGTATTTTATAATTCGCTTGTGTTGAGCTCTTTGCTTGAGTTCCTTTTCTCTGTTCAGCAGTTTTGCTTGGACATTTGTAAAAATGAAAACGTTATTTTTCAGTTTTAAGTACATTTTGGGAATTTAATTTTCCAGTAATGAGGTTGTTTGTTTTAGTTCTTGTAAGCAAGGAAGCCAGTATTATCTTTCATTCATTTTTCTAAGACAAGATAACATAAAGGTGCTCCTGAAATGAACTTTTTTAAAGTCAACAAGACACAGCACAAGCACAGAAGTATTGCTGTTTCTGTTAAATAGAATGAGTGCAACATTTAATTTAATGGAACATTAAGCAGTGTTGTTACTTAATCTAAAATCCATCACTGATTAAAGAATTGCAATGCAGTAGGCTGCTTGCGATCACGGGTGAAAAATATATAAAAATAAAGCTAATATAATGTTGTAAACTACTGCAGTAATGACAGGTCATTGTTCCAGCAGTCCTCGTCTGTTAAATGGTTAAAATCGGAGTCGACTGGATTTGGGCCAATGCTGTTCTCTTTTAGAAATCATTATACAAGCCAAAAAGATTTGAAAGCAGAATTCATTAGCATCTGGCAAAGTACTCCCTGATTAAAATTTTAATAAATTTAAAGCAAGCTTAAGCTAATTTTAATTTGTGGACTATGCTATGGTGGAGTTATTTCTGTCTCCCAGTGGGATTTTTGCCGTACTCACTTTCTCCCTGTATACTGTGTGCTATATGGATCTGTGGATTTCTCACTGCAGTACATGGAGTTCAAGCCATTTTTTCCCAGTAGTTATTTATTATAGCCTTATATAGTAAGCCAAATTTACAAGTTACAGTCATTATAAGATCCAAAAATGTACTTTATTTCCGGTCAATAGACATTTGTGGGGAAGAATTTATAGCATTAAAGGTCTTCTTCTTTTGGCTGCTCGCTTTATGAGCCGCCACAGCAGCACCATCTCACCCTATCCATTGCTCTTCCTCTGTCACACCAGCCCACTACATGTGCTCCGTCTCTACATCCATAAACCATCTCTGTGGTCTTTTTTTCTCCTGCCTGGCAGCTCCATGTCATCTAGTGGTTGTATGAAGACCTCAACATCCGTTGTCCAGTATACCCACCATCCCTCCTCTGCCCAAACCATCTCAGCCTTGCCTCTCTTACTCTGTCTCCAAACCACTCAACCTGAACTGTCTCTCTGATATTCTCATTTCTAATCTTGTCCATTCACAATATTGTCTGCAAGCATCGCAGTCCATGGAGACTCCTGCCTTATCTCATCTGTCTGCCTGTCCATCACCACCGCAAACAAGAAGGGGCTCAGAGCCAATCCCTGATTTAACCCCACCCCCACCTTGAACCTACTGTATCTCACTCCTGCTGTACACCTCACCACTGTCTCACTATCCTCATACATGTCCTGCACCACCTTCGCATACTTCTCTGCCACTCCTGGCTTTCTCATGCAGTGCCACAGTTTGACCTTCTCTATACTTCTCCATCAACACTCTCAAAGTAAACATCAAATCTGTGGTACTCTTTCTCGACATACTGCTACTTGCTGATTGTCACCTCTCTTCTTAATCTGGCTCCGGCTTAAAGGCTCATCAACTTTTTCTTTCTGTAGTTACTACAGCTCTGCACCTTTGCTCGTGAAAATCAGTACCACTACACTTCTTCTTCATTTCTCAGGCATCTTCTCACTTTCCAGGATTGTGTTAAACAACCTGCTTAAAAACCCCACTGCCCTCTCTCCTTAGACATCTTCATACCTCCACAGCTATGTCATCAGGACCCACCGACCTTTCCTCTCTTCGTTCTCCTCAGCTGCCTTCACTTCCACCTTACCAATCCTCTCCACTTCCTAATTTACTAACTTTCCTCCATTTGTCCTCCTCCCCCTCTCTCTCATTTTCTTCATTCATCAGCTTCTCGAAGTACTCCGTCCCTCTTCTCAGCACACTCGCTTCACTCGTTAGTACATTTCCATCTCTCTCCTTAATGACCCTAGCTTGCTGCATATCCCTGCCGATCCCACTTTTTCTTTGCTAACCTCTTCCTTTAAATACTTTCCTGTACTTTCTCATTCCACCACCTCTGTCTAGAGGATGTTCCAAATACCTTCTTGGCAGCTTTCCTCACCACTTCAGTTGTACTTTCCCAGTCATCTGGTAACTCTTCATTAACACCCATTTTATCAACACCTATTTTGCTTGCAGTTTAATTGCTTCATCTACAGTTTTCAGTTCTTTTTACTTGTTCAGTGAGAGGAATCTGTCTGTTGTGGGCTCGAATAAGTGCAAAATGTCGGGTTCAATGTCTGAGGTGGAAATGCAAAGGACAGTGGACAGGTGGTAACCACTGAGAGAGGATTTGTATCTGGATTTGTTAAACTTCATCACTGAGAATGTTTACTCCCATCAAAGGGTAGATCCAAAGAGAACCGTCTCTTCATATGTGGAAAGTTCTCCTCTGTGAGAGAAGAACGAAAATCCAGCAGTGATACTGACTCGAATTGCTCTGTCATCAGTGACTCAGTGCTCTCCCCGCGATGACGTTAACTATTTTAGTTACAACATCAACATTTTTAGCACTGACTTACACAACACCTCCTGGTGTATAATATAATGCAAACATTCCAGTTTCAGTTCTGCATTCGTTTCTTAAACCAATTTCAAAAGTCCGACATTATTGCCTGCCAGATTTTGGGAAGCCATCGGCTGTAACACCGAGTTTGTCCCATTTCAGTTAAGCCTATCCAAGCATGCAGTTACCTGCAGTTACAGCTCTCATCCAGAGCCAAGGAGAAAAAGTCAAAATTGTCCACTTTGGTTTTGAACTGAAGCTCCAGAGTTCCCGCACTATCCTTCATCTGTCTTGTTACAGTTTGCCTGAAGAGGGGCGCATTCTCAAATGCTTTGTTTTTCTCAGGCCATAATTGCACAGTAGAGTTCACCAAACACTCTTTGGTAGACTTCACATCAGAGAATGGTTTAATGCTTTTTGTGATTTTGTGGGAAATCACAAAGCTGGTCTTGACTGCCCCATGTGTAAAGCTTGATAAAAAAAAAAAAAGCCCTTGTTGCTTTTGCAGTTTCGCTAGTAAAGATTCAGATGTGCGTTTCCGCTCAGCATCAGTTAAGTTCTTATATTTTTTTGTGTTTAATCTCATAATGGTGATTCAGGCTGTAATCCTTAAACGTCTGCTCCCCACAAACTAAACACACAGCTTTACCTCTGACTTAGGTAAATAAATACTTAGAAATCCATGTCCTGTTAAAATCTGTACATTCTGCATCAGTCTTTCTTTTTTTCTAGTGTGAGCTGACATCTTTCCAGGCTAGCAAACTTGCATCTCTCATAAATGCTGTTTCCATCACATTTACAGTGAAGCTGAATTTGCTTGCACATGCGTACTATAAATAATATAATTAATATTATAATTTATACGGATATAAATAAAAATAATAAAAATAAATAGCAGTGATCTTCAAAATAAAAACAACAAAGCTGTATTGTGATTTCACACAAAAATCGCAAATAAGCCATTCTGTGATAGGAGTTTATCAGTAAAGGACCACCAAAGGGTCGGTTGTGGGCTGGTCTATCCTACAGACCATCAGATGTTGCCTAGCTACATTGTCCCCTGATACTACCTTGCAGTCTTCTATCTCTTTTAGATTGCACCTTCTGCATAAGATAGTCCACCTGTGTGAAACGTCCTCCACCCTTAAACATCACTCTGTGTTCCTCCCTCTTTTTAAAGTATGCATTCACCACAACCATTACCATCCTTTTTGCAAAATCCACCACCATCTGTCCTTCCACATTTCTCTCACTGTACACCATACCCACCCAACACCTCCTCATCACCCCTGCTCCCTTCACCTAGATGTCCATTGAAGCCCGCTCCAATCACCACTCTCTCCCCCGAGGACACTCTCTACTACTTCATCCAGCTTACTCCAGAATTCCTCTTTCTCTTCTAACTGACATCCAATTTGTGGGGCATACACACTGACAGCATTCAGCATCACCCTTTTGATTTTCAGTTTTGAACTCATGATCTGACACTCTCTTCACTTCCACAAGGCTATTCACATACTCTTCCTTCAAGATTTCTCCTACTCCCTTTCACTTCCTATCTACACGGTAGATCTATCTACATGGTAGGTTAGTTTGAACCCACCTCCAATGCTCCTGGCCTTGATTCCCTTCCATCTGGTCTCCTGCACACATAATACGCCTTTCCTTCTCTCTCCTGGTCTCCTGCACACCAAACACACCTTCCCCCTGTCTTCCTCCTTTGTCTTCAGCCAATAATCAAAGTTTCCACTGGCACCCTGTTGGCCAACAGCACCGGAGGACGTCATTGTTAAACTGGTCCCCGATTGATCTGTATGGAAATCAAATTCTCAAAGAACTGCATGTTTGATTTGGCAAAGATTTTACACAGGATGTCCTTCCTGATGTAAGCCTCCCCATTTATCCGGCACTAGGCATACCCCGGCTTGTGGCCCCCGTTGTGGCTGGGTTTTGTAGCAGTAAAGGTATGAAGCAGTATTGTCTTATATGCAGTCACTGCTTTTGCGTGTCTGTGTGTTTTTATATTATTTCCTGAACTTCTAAATAATACATTACACTCTG
>JAVDPK010041553.1:0-22610 GCA_034780415.1 Cichlasoma orientale
CACACACACACACACACACACACACACACACACACACACACACACACACACACACACACACACACACACACTGCAAACATTAAACACTAATATACAGTCACTTTTGATGCTGTCTTCTAAATTACTTTCTGAAACTCTTGAATGGCGATTCAGTGAAAATAAAGCAAGCGCATTGGGGTGCAGAGCTATGATATTTACCATGCATTCACCATTATCATGATTTGGGTCTAAAATACGTAAAGCGTCCATTTAATACCAGGCCAAGACCCAAATCACTGCCTATTGGCCATTCAGAATGAATGAATGTGAGCCTCAGCCTCGGGTTATGAGCACAAAACAGAAGTTTTACCGAAGAGAGACAGTATTTGCTTCTTAGAGTAGTTTTTCTAAAGCTTCTGAAATGTGTGTATATAAAATAAAAACAGAATTAAATGATTGCAAATCAATTAAAGGGTATATTTAATTGGAAACAGTACAAAAAGATATCAAATATCAAATCTGAGACATTTTATTGTTTTTAAAAATATTTTTATTGATGCCAGCAACACGTTTTAACAAGGTTTTGCGCCCGACACAACAAAAAAGCATGTCCAAGTGCAAAGTCTCACAGCTATTTAGGTTAACTGTCAACAGGTCAGTTACATCCTTCAATCCACCCTTCTTTATCCCACCAGGGTCACTGTGTTACCACAGAGACAAATATCTCGTTCTGACATCCACACCCTGATTGGGTGCAAAAGAGCAGAGAGAGCGACAGAGAAAACATGTCACCCTCTCTGCTCTCTCAGAAATAAACATGGGGAAAGGTTCGCCACTCTGTGACAGACTGTTGGGCTGAATAGTTTGACAGTTTAAGAATAACATTTCTCAGTGTAAAATCTGGTGGCTCTGTAGCGCAGTGGTTTACACATTCACCGAACAAGTGAAAGATCCCCGGTTTGATCTCGGGAGGAGACATTTGGGGTTGTGTCAGTAAGAGCGTCCAGCGTAAACAGCTGCCAAATCAAACAAGCAGGGCTGCATGCTGTGCTGACCCGTCACGAATACGGGAGTAGCCAAAAGTAGCTTTACGTCTAAATGCAGAATACGTACATGAACACACACAAGCTGCCATCCAAACATGAAATTCTACATTAAGCACTTATGGAAAGAATATTTAGCTTTCTGCAGTTGATCTCCTCAGCGCTCTGAAATGCTTACAGAGGGCTGTTAAAAGAAGAGGCAATCCGGCAGAGCGGCTAACACGCTCCTGTCCTGACTTGTTCTTGAAAAACATTCCTGGCATTAAATTTAAATTGACCATATATTTTCCATTAGAAAAAAAAAAAGTGAAAAATGTAAGAGGACTTTTGGAAACATGTTTGTGCTCACATTTTCCAATATTAAGAACTCAACACACACAAATAGGTTCATAAAATTCAGGAAAAAAAATCATAAAATTTCACATTGCATATATCGCTGTATGTGTACTTTCATACTCATTCAAACTGCAGACATTGTGTAAATCTATCTGACAGCCAGACATTTTTAGAGTGAATTATCTGAGCATGTGAGGGACAATGACAGATGCTACTTCTGAAGCATTTTAAAGCGACGCTGCTCGACTCAGGCCGCCTGCCTCCCCTCAGTTTCTCTCGCTCTGTTCGGATAACTATAAAGCCCTGTGGTTCCTCCTCTATAAACTTCAACCAATTCACACCAATCTGCTGAACTCAGCAGGCTCGGGCAGGGGAAAATGGACCACAACTGTGTGCGTGCCTGCAGGCTATTGAACAGCAGAGCTTGGAAGACTTCATTTCATTCAGGCTGTTCAAGCACTCTGCATTACACCTGTCCCTTAGCTTACTTTTTTTTTTTCCTCTTGAAGAGGCGTTTAGTCATAGATATGAACATTGATTCATTTATTCTTTTTCTTGTCCTTGAGAATTTCAGTTTCTCAAGAGAGCTCAGCCAGGCACCGCCCAGATTTCCTGAATATGAAGACAAATGCCAACTTACAACTGACAAAATTCTTTCCTGTGAAATACCCAGTGAGTCATCTGTGTTATCGGAGCCAAAAAAAGCAAAGAAACCCTGAAAGAAGGAACCAGCTGGCAGTAAATATGCTTAAACATTGTTAATCAACTGCACTTTTATTGCTGATAAAAGATACATACACATCATCTGATATTCTTTCTACATTGTATTTTTAAAGAATACCAGATGCACAGTATATACAAATATATGTACACACTCTTACTGGCCACTTTATTAGGCACATGTTGCTAGTACCATGTTGGACCTTTAATTCTTTGTGGCATAGATTCAATAAGATTCTGGAAATGTCCCTCAGAGATTTTGGTCCATGTTGACATGAGAGTTGTCAGCTCCACATCCACGATGTGAGTCTCCCATTTCACCACATCCCAAAGGTGCTGCTCTATTGGACTGAGATCCGGTGACTGTGAAGGCCATTTGAGTACAGTGACCTCATTGTCATGTTCAAGAAACCAGTTTGAGATGGTTTGAGCTTTGTGATATGATCCTGCTGGAAGCAGCCATCAGAAGATGGGGACACTCCGGTCTTAAAGGGGTGGACGTGGTCAGCAATACTACCATTACACCACCAGCAGCCTGAACCACTGATACAAGGCAGCATGCACTCATGGTTTCATGGTGTTTACGCCAAAATAAGATGCTACCATTTTCACCCAGAGAACTGCGGCTCACTGGATGTTTTCTCCTTTTCTCTTTCTTCCTCATTCAGCAGGTCATCTCGACCATGTCAACATGCGTAAATGCACCGAGTTGCTGCCATGTGATTCTGGAACAGGTGTACCTAATATAGTGGCCAGTGAGCGTGCATGATACATTGCAATATTGTCCAACCAATATTATTGGTCTGGCTCTTATTACATGTGCCAATAAATACAGTTAAGGACCTATCGTGCGTGTCTAGTACGCCACCTGTGTCCTTCTAACCTTCTTCGGGAAAATGGATGCTGTTTCTCAGTATAACCAGACATTTCCACCGGTTTCTGAAGGGAATCAGCCATCATCTCTTCACTCCATGTTACAACCTAGCAGAAGGGGCTCAGCGATAGTCCCAGCCAGAGAAATGGGCCACAGATACTAAGCAAATGGAGATGGATGGGGCTCCATGTGCAAAGCAGCAGACAAGCTGTCCCTGATAAATGGTTTTTCACCAGGACACTTGATCTCTCTCGCTCTCAGCCTAAAAAGCAATCTCACACTTTGCATGTCTGTGAATATTAACAAACCCTCAAACCCTGCACTCAAATGTCATCTATTGTGTTGCACATGGTGCCAGGCAAGAGAGCCAATTTGATAGAGAGGACTGTTACTGTGTGTGTTTGAAATAGAGTCAGAGGGAAGAAAAAAAAAGGGAGAGAAATCCTGTTCTCTTTTCAGACATCCATCAACACAGAACAGGGACAGTATGGCTCTGGTTCCAAAACTCTATGACATATTGCTGCTGCCAAGCTTCACACTAGGCTCTGGCAATGTACTTCATAGCTATATTCTACAGTCTGGATTTTTCTAATTATTACATCTTATTTCAACCTTGAGCACTTCCAGCTTCGGTTTTATAATGTGCAGTTTGACATAGTGCTATATTAATGCATTAAAGCAGGGGGAAAATGGGTGGAGAACTTTTTTCAGGTGGTAAATCTAAATATTTTGTTGGGTAGTGTAATTAGTCCAGGCTGGCCTGGACACATTTCTGCTTATTTAAAATCTAACATTTCATCCAACACTGTATCAGCTGTGGTCGTCGCCATGCAACATGGCATGGGGCTAATTCCACACAACACAGAGAGAAATGACACTCATCAAACCGCGTCATCTAGCATGATCTGCAGCTGGCAGCTTTGAGGAGCAAAGTCACCGGCTCCATTTCTCTCTGCTCTTTATCCTCTCCGCCTCTTTCTTCTCCAGTCAAAATGGCAGGTTAACCCATACGAACCATCTGTCATTGCTGCAGTGCTTCACACCTCCTAGTCTGGCCCCTGGAAATCAGCGGCATATGTTACTACTGCTGTGGGCAGCAGGCTGATCTGGGGATAATAAGTCAGGACAAGCTTAGGATATACAGCCCGGGCTCTAAAGACTGAGGCCAGGCAGACAGACACTCTTTAAGTGCAAGAAGCATAAAACTCTTTGTAGATTCATATCTAGAACTGTGCATACACTGGCAGAAATGTGCAAATGCATTTTTTTTAATCACGTCAGTAATGTGGTGCATATATGCGCTCCTCATTTATAAATCTCAATGTGCATGCCCGCAAGCCTGATTTCTGCTTCCACCTTTAGCCATGAAGGGACACTCCTTTATTACGTTACTTCCACATAAAATTTCTGTTTGCAAAACAGTTCATCAGACATGACAATAAAAAGAACAGCAAAGAGAGGCCGAATGTGAAACGGAAACACACATCAGCAAATTAAAAACTAAACTAAACTAAACTGAAATTAAAACAACAAGAAATATATATTTGGTGATCTCAATTCTGGAATCACAAACAGAAGAAAAAAAGTTCTAAAAGCTACAGAGGACCCTAGCAGAGGCAAAAGGTCATTTTGTAGGACTCTGGCAGTGCTCATCCTTGCACAAAGGAGCAGATACCGGATTAATGACCCTCTACAGACCCTGTCCAGCTCTCCTAGAGTAACTGCCTGTCTCATGGAATCTCCTCTATGTGCTTGACACTGTGCTGGGAGACACAGCAAACCTCCTGGAGGGGTTGGACTACCTGTGCAACCTCTGTAGGGTTCAGGTATCATCTCATGCTAGCAGTAGTGACACTGACCCTAGCCAAGTGCAAAACTTGTTGCCCCTCTAGTACACCTGTTAACACCAAAGCAATTGAAACTGATTAAGAACCCCCTCTGCTACTTAACTGATCAGATCAATCTCCCAGAAGTTTAATTGACTTGATGCTATGCTCTGAATAAAAAGAATTTCTGCTTGCCTTATTCTAACATGTGGTTTTATTAATGTGTGGGGTCCACACAGTCTACATTCTCCCTTTATGTGTGGGAAAAGGTGTACAAATGTTTTCTGTGTGTACACACTCTTTATACATCTGACTCTTAGGAATCTGGGCTCCACCTAGTACTAAGGTCACAAGAGTCAGGGAGCGAAGCAAGTGTAAATATGCCACCTTGCTCCTGCACCATTGTTAAAACCAGTCATAACTGTTTTTCTTGGCATACATTATTCTGAGATTTCTGTAGATGGATACAGTGATGGTTGCACAGCTCCGAAACAGATTTTTGGGTTGAAAAAATAGAGTAACCTTGAACAGATGCCGACTTCACAGTGTTGCTATATTTTTTTTTGTACGGCTTCCAAATTTGAGCCAGGTTTGAAAATAATTCAAGTACTGCAATATTTTAACAGTCAATAAGTGTATGCTTTGGATGGACACACAAGCAGTTGTCTGGTCTGGTCCTTTTTATTAGCCCTGTTATACATTAAATGCTACAAGGTTGATTATGTTGTTACAACCAAAACAAACAAGAAAAAACATGAAGAAGTCTGAAACGGCTGATTTACATAAAAAACAAAACAAATAAACTACTATTAAAAGATAGGGGACTATATTTGAGTCACCAAAGGTGGATGGGAAGCCACGCTGCCCTGACCTTGGACATTATACCAAGTTTGGGGAAAGAGTGAGCAGCCAAAAATCTATTAATAATTCCATCCAGCTCACCACTGCACCGAATCTGCAAGTACTGTGTGTGCCCCTTGTAGTCCGCAAGAACATCCACCTCCTACATAGTCACCCACGTCTCCTGATAAAGAGCCATGAGAAGCTGCTATGCAGGGCTAAATGTGCATCTTTGGTATGCTGTTCTTCTGCTCTCTTTACACAGGAATATGAAACAAACGCACCAAAAACAGGAACCACTCCAAGTTTCACCATGAAAGATTTTGACGCAGGTAATGAATGATTGTTTTCCACCTCCTGTTACTAAAACAAGTTTGTTCACACCTGCACATATTTGTGCGCTGTCATTGAAATATTCAGAAGAGAAAAAGGCCTTTTAGAAGAGCTATAGCGAGTGAAAGTAAGTGACAGTCGCTTGAGAAAACAAAAAGTATTTCTAATCACCAAAAACTGAATCATTGAATCATTGCAACACAATAGGAGTAGAAAGGGAGGGAAAGCAGGTTTACATTCCTATACAAAATCCTATACGCATTCACTTATGAAGAGCTAAATTTAGCCAACCGCAGAAGAGTCTTCATGACAGCACATTCCGATAAACACGAGAAAAAATATTTACAGAGCCAACAGAATAAAAGATAATAATAGATTGATCACTTAATCACTCCTTACTGGATGCCAGCATCGCAGCCTTTATTATTCTTGACTAATTTTACGCCATATGACCCCCACTGTGTCATTCCTTGGATGTTACACACTTCATTCATAAAGGCAGCTGTAACCTGTGGCACCACTGCTGTCACCGAGAGCGCTTCCAAATGACAAATGCATGTGTGAAACTGTAATGATAGGTATGCGCTGGGATGTCTGTGACCTGATAATCAGGAATTCCAATCTGTAAAAGGTCACCGAACACAGTTTGACGCTCTCTTTGTGAGAGAGTGCTTAATGTTTTCATCGGTTTGCTGAGTGCTTCCAAACCTCGTCAAAGACAAAGAGGGAGTTTTCTCTGATCAGACTCACGATAAATAATATTTACACTGATGAATTCATAAATCGTCCACAGTCATATCTTGGCTCTGCAGGAGTTTTTCACAGCACAATGCTAAATCCCAGGGGACCAGGGTTTCATATGGTGCCCTTTGAGACTGCCTACTGTGATGATGATTTTGCTGGGGCTGCCAGATCCTGCCCTTTTTCTGTGGCATTGCTATGCATTTGTTTTCTGTTCATTTTGTGAGCAAGTGAGTGAGAAAAATATGAAGTACGATAACAGAGTGGGTGTTTGGGCAGGACCCATCTGTCCTTGCCCTCCGTCCCACAGAGCCATCAGCCTGGACCAGGCTATACCAGGCAAAGTCCAGCGGGATATGGTCATCTGACACACCAGGGCTTGGATGGCAAAACCCCCCTAAAAAAAACCAAAAAACTGGATGCTCTAATTAAGCTTATGCTGTTTGTCTACTTTTTCTGCATGGATGCCAGCATTGCAGCATGCCAAAAGGGTTGTGAGTCACGCTTCCTGAGTGGAAAGCCATGGACACTTGCTACAGGGGTGCTCTAGGAGGGGTGTGTCCTGTATGAGAACACTGGGCCAACGACACGGCGATATGGTGCTAAGAAAACAACACGGATGCAGGAAAAGCGGGCTTCGTGGAGAGAATCGGGGCTCTGACATTTCAGGAAAGCTATGTTGCTAACAACACTCTTTTTTTTTTTCCTGACAGAAATCGACATTGTGAACAGAAGCCTGTCTGGTGAGAGAAACTGCTGTGTCACTGAGCTGAAATGAACACATCAGTGGAGACATTGTCCATTTAACACGGTGACACTAATAAATTCAGTGCCAAATATCCTCCACTCTCAGACTCCAATATAAAATGAGGAATGATTCAATATGCCAGGTGTAATTACAATGTGCAATAACGAGCAATGGAGAGAGTGACGGCAGAGCTTCTCCCCGCCAGGGTAGATTATAGATTGCAGTAATTGCAATTCTACCTTAATTATGAATGTAGCACTATCACGCAAAAAGCAGACACAATGAGTCAGACACCATATCTCTAGTATCTTCCTAATTGTGGAGGCAAATATCCAGAACATCAATCAATATATAATTACATTTTTGGCTTTTTTTTGTACCCAAATTAATTATACAAAACTTTCATGTGCAATTGTGCTGCTGGTTTGCTTGCAGTTTTTTTTTTTTTTTTGCACAAAGTCTTTGGTTTTATGCAGTTTGAGAGACAATCATAAGCTGACCACATTGTGCTGCTGATATTTGTTATAAGTGCTTATTAGCTATGCAATCACATCAAGAGGTACCTCAAGCTTCCAAGCAAAACAAAAACAACAACAACAAAAAACTATAGGACCTACCCCTCTCTGTTATCCTCTTCATCCGGGTTAGAGATGAGCTGGGATCCAGCGAGGGATATGTCCAGTGCCACCAACGGCAAGTCTCTGTAGGCGAAGCTGACCAGCTGGGCAGGGGCCACACACTGGTTGTCTTCCTCTACCTGCTGGGAGATGACCTCAAGCTCTGAGGCTCCAGCCTGGGGAGGAGCCCTGTCACACGCAACACACACCACAAATAGAGCAGCATTAAAGTCAGAGAACTAAAGTGCTTGCTGAAAATGTCATCCATGAGTAGTTTTGCATGTTTTAGCTGCTTATACAATAACTACAAATGTTATCTACATGTTGTCAATATGCAGCAATTTGAGTAACAAAGCACAGATGACAGAGTCACAGTGCAAGGTTGTATGAAAGAATGTTGCTTATTTGAGCCGGTGCTCCTACTTGGAAAATGCCTCAGTCGATGCAACAATGACTAGTGGAACAATTTGTTAGAGCCATATACAGAGTGAAATTCCTTGTTTCCAGTTTTTGCTGATTTTCTTGTTTCTCAACACCCAACCACACAGATGGAAACGGCTTATTGATAAAAACAATACCTGCACCAGCTTTAATGAGAAAAGCGTATTCCCACTTTCTAAAGTAAAGTAGAACAAATGCAGAATGGCTCCATGCCTTATAGGCAGGTGCTGTTTTCCATTCATCAGTATAGACTCATAACTTTAATTTGCCTGAACTAAGTTTTGTTAATATTATTGGTTCAATGTTACAATTTTAATAACTCCTGCTGCAAAGTGTGCTCAAACCTTTCATATTTTATTGACAGCTGCCACACAAGGGGCTAAAGGTTAGGGGCCTAGCAGCTTCGATTAACAGATGTGATAGATCAGGTGTGCTGATACAGGCAGCCGTAACTAAATGATGTCTGATAATTTGAGTCACTAAACTAGACCTCAGGGCTGTGTTAGTTATTGTGTTGTCAGTGACTTTTGGAGCATTTTTGATTGGAATTTTCTGAGAAAAATATGCCTTACTGTGTGCTGCAGACCAACCAAGAAATTTGGGTTTCAGCTTTAGTGAGTGGCCCTTATTAGTCTGTTAGTTAGTTTACTGACCAGGCTTACTAGACTTGTATAATAACTTAGCAATTCATCCTCTCTCCAAAAAAGTAACATGGCAAAAGATTAATGTTGGTGACATCATGTTGGCTACATCCATCTTTTATGCACACTCTATGAACAAAACTGTATTTGTCAAATTTTATAAATGTCATTGGAGGGCAAGCCATCTTTTCCCCTTTGGTTTAGTCACTTCATGTTCTCTGTGAAGTTAGCTATATTTGGCAGAACCGGACAAGGTGTCACTTTATCTGGCAATGAGGTCTTAAAACTTAAATGTGCAGGGAGGGCTGTGATATTGCAAGCTCAACCAATAGCAGACAAGGAGAGGACACCCTGGAAGAGACGAGTCACATTGCTTGGCTGCAGTCCCAGTGCAGCCAGTGTAGAGACATCAATAACCGGATCACTTAACAGTGGGGGAAGTCATTGATTACAAGGCAGAGGGATCAAAAGCCAGTGGGTTGGTGAATTCTACAACCTCTGCGCTGGAGGTGAAGCAGAAAGGGTGGAACCGGTTAAGATCACTGAGCAGACCCACCTTCATGGCAAATGTTAATGTAGGGAGACCTTCAAAAAAAATAAAATAAAAAATAGGTCCTTCTCATTCCTGATTTGTTTCTTGACTACTAGGTGTGTATTTGACTTCCTTAAAAGCTTATATTGTTCTTCTCATGGGAACTAAAAAATCACTTTAAATCTATTCTTAAATTGAAATAGGACTACAAAAAAAAAAAAAACCAAAAAAAAAAACACTCTACCCTCATTTCCATGTCCTCAGTACATAAAATGCCATGAACCCTTTATCTAACACATCTGTTATGTGAGTCCAGCTAGAAACTGATGTTCAGCTTCAGGGTCAAATGTCCATATATAACTACGTCTGATAAAAAACCCGCCTGCGTTGTTATCTGTGGAGTTGGCACCTCTGACCAGCTGCAACAAGGACACTAATGACTGATGACAGCTACAAACTGTTTAGTGCATCAAAATCACATTTTCAGACAATCACAAAGCAGGCCAGGAGCCATTATGTGCAGAGCCCAGTGGAGTGGCTGGTTGCCATTGTGGGGAGGGAGTGGAAACTTCACATATGAACACCCTGCTGCCCCCCCTCAGCGATGCAGGCAAGGACAGCCAGCAGCATGCTAAAGGCTAGTCTCTTTTCAGAGACATGCAATATTAGGAAACACCACGAGGAAGCAAAAAGGTTAAGAGAGAGCATGCATGGCTGCAGGGAAAATCTCGCACCCATACAGAGTAAAACTGAAGGCTTATCACGAACCCAAAAGATGCAGTTTTCTTTTACACAAGCTAATGTTTAGAAGTGTCACCCAGAATCATACCGCATGGCATTGTTTTATACAGCCAGGTCTTAAGGTTGTCATAAAAGTAAACTGTAACTAAAATTTGTCAGATTTTTTACAGTAATATCCCATTACTACAAATCCTAATAACTTTAACTAAATATATTAATCAGATATGTAAAATATAGTATACAGTACCCGTCAAACTTACCCATTCATGTGAATGGGTAAAGACTAAAATCAGACTTTATTTCATTTAATTAATGCCTAACAAAAGTTACTTTATTTATTTATTTTTTTTTACTTACATCATTATTTGGTTTAATAGAAAAAACTGGGAGTTTGAGTTAGAAGCAGCCAGCATACATCTCTGTATTACATCGGCCTATAAAAACCATCTGGTTTGAAAGGGAGTTATGGGTGAACATGATTTACGTCATCTTTCCACACTGGTTCTGAAATTGTAGCTGACATGTCATATAGCACAGTACTAAACCCCAGGCACTCAGGTTTGATCATAAACCGAGGCAGTGCTTAAGATTTTTGTGTATAAATAACTATTAATATTGACTAACTTTAAAACACTGCCAACAACATATGAATGCTAAATTTTTTTAAAAAGATAGAAGGCATTATTGGATTCATGAAGGTTAAGACTGCTGCCTGTTACTTTATATTTTAAATAACCTGTTCTGAGCAATAAATCCCCTGCTTCTGTCACTGCAATGGATTTTAAAGTGCTGCCTCAGCATGAACTGTTGGTTTGCAGAGGGCACTGGTATCATTGTCATTCGGAGCGCTCACTGCCACAGTATCTCTGGCCGGCTGTCTATAACCCAGCAGCTTTGTCTTACCCGGTGAGTTAGAATGCGGACAAATTGGGTGCTCCTTGGTGCACAGCAATTTGCTGTCCTGATATCATCACAAGCTTCTGACACAATGGTGAATTTATAGAGATCAGATATTTTTGGCAACCCCTGTGATTCTGAGTTTCAGTGGGACCTTGTTTTGACTTTGATGCCTGAAACATTCAGATCTGGTATCCAGACATCCCAACAGCAGATATTTTATTATTGCTGAAAAGACAATTACAGACCTGCACCAACGACAGCACCTAGTGTAACAATATGGCTCATGGAGGAATATTTTTTTAAATGGTCTACTGCACAGAAGAATGAGGTAATTAATTTACCTCACTGACTATACAGACAGTGGGGAAGAAACAACCACCTCTTCATTTTGCTGCTTTTTTCACTATTAGAAAAAAAAATGAATATAGCTGGACACTTTAAGCTATTTAGTGAATCTTGAAGGGGGATCTATGTTTGGAAAGTAACTTAAACTGAGAAAAAGACTTAATCTTATATAAATAAAATCACTCATCTTTTTTTAAATGTAATATTTGTATGAAAAAAATAAAATGTGGGCTGGAGACGGAGGATTTAAAACAGAATTGAGTCTAAGAGAGAAGCTGGGAAAATAACTCAGGAGATATGAATGAGTTTCCCTGTGTGCCACTTCTTAGACAGCTGCACTAAACATCATCAAATCATATCTTTGTACTACGAACCAGTCAACACAGTCTCTACATTATCTGGCAGCATACATTATGCACCACTGTCCTCTATTAATGTGCTGTTCTGTGGCCCAGGTAGCGGCCCCTGTTTGTAAGTATTAGAAGCAGCAGAAGATGCAGCGGACTAAACCCATTTTACATTCAACTCTCACTCCACACTACTCCACTCCACTTCCTCCCACTCAGCTCCATTCCCATGCTCCCTCTCTTTACCCTTCTCTTAGCCACAGCCGTGGCTGTCGTCAGAATGCAGGGCCTGTCTGGAGGACCACACACAGAGTAATTATTAATAAGAGAAGATGACAAGTGAACATCCCTCCTGAATGTTAAGAGATGCCAGCAGTGACTGGAGATGGCAGTCCATGTTCTCACTCGCGGAAATACTTGGACGAGGACGAGCGCTACTTTCCCACTGATCTCCTGTTCAAAGTCACTCACAGTAGGCACATGAGAATATGCAGGTCCCATTCTGCTAATCACATCCCACCACGCTGAGACTGACTTTGCATAAGTGTTCATAAATAGAGATTTAAGATTTCACACTCTCTCACACATGCTTTCAAACAAGACTCTGGAGGGTGTTATACTTACTGAGTGTTGCTCATGTTGAGGTCTTGTTGCTGCAAATAGACGTCCACACTAAATAACCCCAAGTGTGAAATATGATTTCACCACTGCAGAGACTGGGCTCCTGCCACACATAAAGAAAACAGAAGAAAAATAAACAGACAAAGCACATAAAGAGGTAAATAATGGGAAAGCTCCCTCTTCTGAGACTGTTTGTAGGATATGATTGGTAGCTCCAGAACAGAAAGTAAGGTAGGTCGTGTGGGGAGATTGCCCCAAGGTTAACAATAAACAATTATTCTCAAAATTATGAGACCTCTATATATAGCCTTGTAACACAAATGCATCAAGAAGTATCAATGAAATATCTGTGCTTATGCTTTTCCTGAAGGTGCCTTGCCCTAACTCCAGCTTTAGCTATGCTCTGTTCAACTATTTTCCTGGGGAGCACTAAACTGTAATGGATTTTAAATCTCCTCCAATATACGCTCCGCTCTGTGAATCAGGGGCTGAGGAACATCACACCTCTTGCATAGCAAGTGCAGCAGGATGTTAGCTCTTTGTGCCACAGGATAGAGAGCCATTGATGTCCAAGCCCATTTAGTGAAAGCCTATTCCGGCTACTGAAATGGACTCATCATGACCTGAGAGGAAAGTCAAAAACATAGCCACTAATTTAACATTTAATAAAATCACTGCTATTTCAAGCAAAACAAAATCAATGTTGCCCATGCCTGTGAAATTTAGAAGATATTTTATGAATTTGGGGTAGTGTGTGAGACACAAAGGTACAGCAAAAAGCCTCCGGACATTCAGAGGTGAGGAGTCAGCATTCATAGCTACAGCAGAGTAATGTAGTGAAGTGCAGCAGATTAAATGCTACTTAGGATAAACCAACCCAGGTCATTCAAGGGCTGAGAGTGATATTGTGGTCAATAAGAGGTGAAGAAAGTCAAAAAAGGTTATCACAGAGTCAAAAGTAAGAAAATAAGGAAATACTATGGAAGTGATCAGAAAGGTACTTTAAGTCTATTCAAAGATGTGTGCAGATCTCTCTCTCTCTCTTTTTGTTTTAGAGATAATGCACTCCTTAGCAAAGTATTTCTGGACTTCTCTATCAGAGAGATCGAATTTTACAATCAGCATCTTGACTTGCCCCTTATTACTATAAGTACAGCCTTCAGTTAGTGCTTCATCAGCTGGAGGGGGTGGTTGTCCAAAAATGCAGCACATTTTTTTTTCTGGAGCCTTTTCTGTCCGAGGCTTTCCGGATTTAACGCAGTCAAGATGCATTTGCAAACATCTTCCACTAAATCATTGCTACATAAACAGTTACGGTGCTGTTAACATTTTTCGCACTGTGCTGAGAGGCCATAGAGCCTCATTCATGTTCATGTTTAAACCAACTGAGATACATCAACTCCCCAGTGCGCTTTAAATTAAACACCACCTAGAAAAGGAACACAAAAACACACTAACCTCTTGTGTTTTCTTGCTCTACATTGTGTAAAGTGTGGTCGTGACTCCTTTGCCCTCGCAGTGATGATGGTTATATCTCCCTCCTCGCCGATGATGATGATGATGATGATGATCAGTGTGAGGGAAGCTCGGATCTTGCTGTGTGTAGGTTGCGATTAGCCTTAAATTTGCGTTGGCCAAGCACCCGTATCTCCTCTCGGAAGATAGCGCACGACAAAAACACCTACTCCGGACTGTAAGCACCATCCTTCAGAAGGAGACGACGAGGCTGTCACTGAATCAGGAAGATAACGACATCTTCGCAGGGAGGCATAATGTGCTTGCAGGGCTTCCCCCAGAATTACATCAGGGACTCCATGTGCCCGATAATAATAAGAGGTTCACGACCGGGAGCTGTCCAGGTGCTGAAAACGGATTCCAGCGGTTACAGATGTGAGACGAACGGCGCCCCCAGAGGAAAGCCGATAGCCTAAGATTGACCAAATCCTTCGCAATAATATCATAGGCAGCATGTGTGTAGTCAGTGTTCCTACTAAGCCATTAGAGCCCGCAAAAGTCCTCCTTTATATGCCACCCTGGAAGCGTCGACGTAAAAATACTCTCGCTTCACTTCACCTCTTGAGCTTCAGAGCTCCTCGCGATAACAACCCACCCGCGCGAAAAAAAGAAAAGAAGAAAAAAAAAAATCACTAATACAGTGACAGTGAAGTGTTTCTGTGACCCTCAGTGGTGAGTTTAATGCAGTTTATCAGGCTGCAGCATACCAACAGCAGGCTCTCTGCGACATTTGAATTGCATCCTAAAACGCATTAACAAGACTTAGATCCCCAAACATCAAATAAGGCAACATTTATAAAGGGTTTATAAGTTGTGACTAATGGCTTTTACAAATATTATTAAACAATTTGCTAAGGCTTTAGATCCCTTTGCAGAAAATAAAAAGTAAGTCATCCCTTAATACACGCTCATGAGGTTTTCACTTTCAGTGCACTAAGCCATCAAGCCTGCACTTATAAATGTATGATGACACTGCAATTTTTTTTAAAGCGCTGGTACAGTTAAAAGAAAATTACCAGGACTTTTCAATGAATTTCTAATACCCAAATTAAAATTATGGACAAACACAGTCCCATGAAACCAATTAACAATTATACTTTCTGTACTTTATTTACTTTACTAAACAAACAGACTAAACTCAAAGTGCAGACTGAACCAAGTGTGTGTGCCTGTTCTTCAAACACTTCTTGGAAGGGTGGGCTATAGAGCTAAATAATCCTCCCCCTGTTTCTATACACTATTTTCTTCCACAGCTGCAACAGAGGGAACACAACCAGGAAGTTTTGTTTCAAGAAGACAGTAACTCCTACTAGATACTCAAACTGTCATCGCTTACACTGGAAAATCATTAGGAAGGGCCTTTTGTAAGAGCCTGTATGAACAGGAGAAATGATTACAGCAGGTCAAACCTGTTTCATGTGAGCAATCAGCTACTATTTTAAGACAGATATGAAAAAATGTGAACCTCTCCTCTCATATATCCCCATAAAGTATGGATTCATAAAGGTTATAAACCAATATATTGATAAATTTTAAGGTTTAAGAGCTAAACAAAGCAAATAACGCAGGTGTTACCAACTCAGGGGTTTTCGTGAACTTGGCCGTAACCTTTTAAAAGCTTATAACTTATGTATAAAGCCTTAGTGAATGATTGGCTATCGTCAATTCATTATGAATTGTACACCCTTTAAAAATAGTGCCTCAAAAAATAAAATACAAAGGGTGCCTCATTATAACATTCTTACTCTAACAAGAAGTGTAAAAAGCATTAAATAAGCATAAACTGAATAGAAAAGATCATTAAAATCTATTTGCCATTGCCACACTGGGTGATTGTGGCATGTATAAAATGAGAAAACCCGGTCACAAACGTTTAAAAATAGCCAGTTGATGAGTCAACTAACGGTTCTAATCATAGAGTCGTAATTATCTATCTGAAGGAAGTGGTAGTGTTTCCGTTGACTATAAACTCTACCCACGATTGCGTTCATGCATTCTTTGCATACCGTTCAGTTTCAGTTGTACCAAACCCAAACATACCAAGCAGGTGCTTTATGTCACCAATTCTCTGTCTGACGAAATATACCCTACAAAAACAAAACCAACATGTCATCTAATCAGTCTTCATCCGATCCTCTCACACACACATACAGGTCAGCATCATTAAAATGACCTCTCGGAGGCTCTTCAGACCTCCAAAAGCCATTTTTGATTTGCTCATACAGCAATAATGACACCATTCATTACAGACTAACAGATTACCAGCCTGTATCCTGACATTAACTTGCAATGTGGACAAACTGCAATCTCAACATATTTTAACCTAGGGAGGAGCTCACTCACATTAATGCGTCCTCTGAGATCCAGGTGTCACTGTGACTTACGCCGAGGACCTGAACTAACCACCAGAAAGCAGGGATTTTGTGAGCCGGTAAGTGCTGATTTATTCAAAGGGATATATGAGATATATTTCTCTAACAACAATAATCAATTAGTTTAATAGTTTATGAGTCCTTTCAGATTTATAAATTGTTTACATATGTAGGTTTGCCTAAAGCATGCTTTCCTGGTGTCGAGTGCTTTTCTTTTAAAAAATGTTTCTCTTGTTCTTAGAGAGCCAGCAAGGGGGAAAAAACACTAGAAATGATGGCAGGTAATGATGATGATGATAATAAAAATAAATTTGAAGGACAAATTCTATTAAAAAAAAAAAACACCTTTTCAGTTTTGTTGTAACTAACCTTCCTTATTTTATCTCTGTAGATCATGGAAGTCCTTGCAACGGGCAGGAAGCCACCTACTGTATGAATGGAGGGACATGTTACAAAATAGCTTCTGTGGACACACTCTCTTGCGTGTAAGTTTAATGAAAACAAGAATGAACTTGATGTAAAATATATGGCGACTTCCCAACATGGCAGCATTGCTGACAAATTTTTGTGTCACGCTATCTGACTTCAGGTGCAATGAAAATTACAAAGGTGGCAGATGTGAACAATTTCAGCTTCCCATCTTCAGCCGCAATCCAGAGGAGGCCGGTTTAATTGCAGCCGTGGTCGTCACTGCCCTCCTTATCTTGGTGGTGCTGGTAGTCATTATCTACTACATACGCAAGTAAGTACATTACGGCTTTAGGAACATGCTTTCAAAGCATCTATAAGTAGTATCAGGAGGTGTTATTAGTTTATGTTCCAGAATCTTGATATTAATGTGAACACTCCCCAAGCTTATAAGCATTATTTGTGTCCACACATAGGATGATGAAAGCCAAGAAACAGAGACAAGAGAACCAACAGAACCACACGCCAGAATACTGGAAGGTACAATCAAGAGCATGAACTTTCCTTCTCATGTAATTTACTACTCTGTTTTTGGTTGTATATTTGACGGCTTCATAAAATAATTGTATTGTAAGTGTCATTTATCTTGTTATAATATCTGAGATTTTGAGTATGACTATAAAAAAAAAAGAAAAAAAAAGAAAGAGGAAAACTGCTGCATTGACCCTAAATGGCAGGGTGACGAGTATCACACCAGAATCATTCTGGTGTTAAATCACATTTCAATCTATATGCCTTGTCTAAAATACATTAAAGTGCAGTTTAAGCGCAACTTTTTGAAATTTGTGGCAGTTTCGGGATTATAAACTAACTCGCTGTATGTGATCATAAAATATTTTGCATTTGTAAATATATACTATTATTTTTATTGAATGGTTTGAATGTGTGATTTCTGGTGCTATGCAAACACATACTTTTACATTGCTCATTGCTCATTGAAGCCTCGTGGACCCGTCAGAGTGATCTCACAAAGATGTCAGCACGCTGCAGTTTTAAAAGTAAAACTGGATCTCACAGTGCTGGACATGCGAGAGCACATGCATGTGTGTAAGGGTCTGTATAATTAGGTTATCCCAAGCCATTTATCAATGCCCTTAAATCTAAAAACAGGGGCACAGGAGATCCCAGGAGTTCTAGGAAAATGGTGCCATCAAATCGGCTTCAATTCGCCGTACAGAGGAGGAAATTAAAACTCGTCAGACTGCATTTTCTATAGTTTGCCAGTCTTTCTGTGTTCCCCAACAGATCAACAAAAAACACAAATGTGGGGCAGAAACAACTTTTGGAATGCTGACTACTTGGTTTCACTTTAAAATTCTTGCCACCATTAAGGACTGGCTGCTCACGCATTCGGGCATTAGAAGTCTGGACTGATATTGTGCACTTCAGTCAGTTTTACCTTTGGCATTATAAAAATGCTACACTGAAAACCATCACAACAGCGAACACACTGAAAATCTAGTCCTTTGTTTGTTTTTTCCCTTTAAGGAAATGTCTGTGCATAGACAGCCCTAAAAGGTTGAAACTTTGGAGCAGTGCAAAACTGATTTAAATAGAAATCCACTTCAACCTGGAGTGAATGGAATATTTAAATTTTTCTTATAAGCAGAAATTCCTTTTAAAAATGTGCTGGATTAGTGTCTACTATACTATATAAATCCAACAAACTAATATCACAGCCTTTTTTTGGGGGGAGGGAATCTGCTTCCATCTAGTGGCAGAATGTCTTCCCTATTTAATGCTGTAATTGAGAAACATGAATTCATAACATGCATATCAATACATATTTAAGATTTATTTTATTTCCTAAAAGTCCAGACGCATTGAAAAATTGTATCAAAATGACACAAGATCACAAAGTTTGCCTTCAATAAAATGCAGACACACAATTCTGTAAAGAACTTACTCTTTTCTGGCTTTGTCAAACTCATGTGCAATTTTCAACGCAGTGTTGTTGAGTCCCACGGACTGTATGTTAGTTATGATGGTGACCACCACCCCCTGTGGGAGAATGGGGGTCTGTTCTTGGCACTGATCGAGCTCTTCATTGGGTAACACAAGCAGGACGCTGCTAGCCCCAACAGCGCCTCCTGTGTGTGACACATAGTGTCTGCGTTTTCTGCACTGGCCGTATTTCTGCACTTTCTCCACTACCAGCCAACCTTGAGCATACAGTCCATCCTTATCCCAGCTGGCCTCAGTCCCATCAACTGGAGCCCATAGCTCTATGGCTGTTTTGGGTTTGAGAAAGCCAGGAAGTAAGCCCTTGGTATCCTTCAGGTGGGCCACCTGGTAGCTGTAAAGCAGAGCGTTACCGAACAGCAGCAGGTCTCCCGCAGTGGAAAGGAAGCCGCCTCCTGCCCACTTGTAGGAGTTGTCTACGTATGGGCAATTCACAACACGCCCACGCTTGTTGTGATGATAAAATCTGTGGAAGTGCATCGACAGGTAATACGAACTCACTACTAGATCTCATCCAAAAAACGAGCATGAGCGCTGAGCATGAGCATCATGTTTTTATAGTAATTTGGTCATAACTTCAAACTCGTGATTATATATTACCTGGAGCGGTGGTAAATAATGGGGTCATTCTCATCAGGCACTGTATTGAGCATTCCCAACTCACGGAACATATTCGTCATGACATCCAGGAAGTATTGACCAGCAGCCCGCTCCACAACAGCACTAAGCAGCGTGAAGGCAAGAGTGGAGTACAGAAAAGTAGTGCCTGCATGGAGTAAACATACATCTGACTCATAAAGACATTAACATTGCAATTGTGTTACTTTTTTTTTTTTTTTAAGCAAGAAATACAGTACGAAATTTACCAGGTTTGAAAATCAGGGGGTCATTCTTAAAAAGGTCCAAAGACTGAATGACACTTTCAAAGTTGTCCTTTAAGTAGAACTCCTCATGCTCAAACTCTTTTTTTCTCTTGGTGTTCGGATCTGTTGCGGGTTTCTCTTTGTTTTCAGATGAGCTCTTTTCAATCTCTTTTTCTTTAGCCGAGGGCTTTAAAAGTCGCTTAGCTTTCTCCCTGTCCTCCTTCACTTTCTTTGCATCTTTCTCATAATGCCGAATGCCACTCAGGTGGGACAGAAGCATGCGTGAGGTTATCGTGACCTGGAAAAAACAAACAGGTAAACATGAATGCCAGCTGAACATAAATATGAACATGTCATTTTTGCAATTTTTTTTTTTTAATTACTTACATCTTGGCCATCAAACTGTTTTTGGGGAAACTCTGGGACATATTTCTGGACTGGGACATCAAGATCTAGCTTCCCCTCCTCACAGAGTCGTGCAGCAGCTGCAGACGTGAGGGGCTTACTGATGCTGGCAATTCGCATTACTGTTTTTGAAGTGCACGGGACACGATTCTCCAAATCAGCATAACCAATTCCTAAATTAGACAAAGAGGAGGGAATGCATTTTTAGAGGTATATACTGGTGGTTACTTATGAAGCATTAACCTACTTTAATAACTTATATAATTTAGGACATTTTACAGTAAGGAAGCTGAACCAGATCTTTAAAATCCTTCTCTCTTTTTTAGCATTGCAACAAAGAGCATTACAATGTATATTAAATATGCAGAAACACTAATATAAGCAGATACCAGTGGTCCACTTCAAGGTGAATGTCAAAAAAACCTAAAGGAACACTTTTAATCAGAGTATAACATCAAGCTAATTAAACTTCTGGGATATTGAGCTGGTCAGTTAAGTAGCAGAGGTATTTGTTAATCAGTCTCAGCACAGTCTCAAGAGCATGGAGGAGATTCCAGGGGACAAGCAGTTATTCTACAAGAGCTGGACAGGGCTTTAGAAGGTCCTAAACTCATCAGCAGGACTGGTATTTGCTCCTTTGTGCACAGAAGAACAAGATGAGCACTGCCAGAGCCCTACAAAATGACCTCCAGCAGGCCACTGGTGTGAATGTCTCTGACCAAACAATCAGAAACAGACTTCATGAAGGTGGGCTGAGGGCCTGACGCCCTCTACTGGGCCCTGTGCTCATTGCCCAACACTGGAGCATGATTAGCATTTGCCATAGAATATCAGAATGGGCAGGTCCACCACTGGTGCCCTGTGCTTTTCACAGATGAGAGCAGGTTCACCTGGAGCACATGTGACAGATGTGAAAAGGTCTGGATAAGGATTGAAGAACGTTATACTGCCTCCAACATCATTCAGCATGACCGGTCTGGTGGTGGGTCAGTGATGGTCTGGGGAGGCATATCCATGGAGGGATGCACAGATCTCTACAGGCTGGGCAACGGCACCCTGACTGCCATTAGGTATTGCTGAAATGAAATTTTGGCAAAATGGACTAGCCTGCTGCATAATTCTTTCACTTTGATTTTCAAGTGGTCTTTGGATTCAGCCCTCTGGAGGTTGATCATTTTAATTTCAATCAAACAATGTGGCATCCTTGCATTCCTAAACACATTACCAAATCCATATGGGTATAGATATCCAGCAGGATTTTTTTCCTACTGAGAGCTGATTTGTTTCATTCCTTTAATTATTTTTTTTGAGCTGTGTAGTGTTCATACAGGCATGTGAAAAAGAAAGTTTTGCACAGGACTCTATGCAGTCCTGTGCAAAACACTCAAAGTACACTTTATGATACAGTAGTGCACATATTGGAGGTACTGAAATAACTGCCAGTTTGTTCTTATGAACTTATGGGAGAGTCTTTGTATACTCTTATTTTCTTTTTCTATAGGAAAAACTGTTATCCCAGCTGTTTTTTTTCCTATGTGGTACTCATATTTGTGTTTGCGTAGGGATGGATTGACAGATCAGCTGTTTTTGAAACTTTGTAAACGTCCACCAATAAAAATGTGGGCCATTATCTCAATATGTGGGGTGTAATGGGATGGAATGGAATGAGAGGGAGGGATAAAGGGTAAAAATGCTGTGCAGTCCAACACCAACCTTCACACCAGACCTGAGCACCATCCACAGAGACTCCAACTACCAGTCCGGGAGCCCCGACTTCATCCTGCCAACAAACAGACACACAGAGATGCTACAAGTGGGACTGGATTTAAGACACAGTAAAGGGACACTGCCCTGTCAGTTGTAAGCAGTTCATAAGCCTACCTCCGTGCCTACCTTTATCCGCTCCACGAGGTCTCTACTAACTTTTATGGCATCTCTGTATCGATCTGTCTTTTCTGTTCTCTTAACCTTAATATCGCCTGAGCTGCTGGCAGCGTCACTGCTGTATTTCAGCCCGACAGCTAAAGCGATCCCCACACCAACCCCACACACCCAAAGCACGGACTTTGACCGGTATTTACAAAAGGCTGACCCTCCCAAATACCGCCTTTGTTGCTGAATAAAAATATTAGCTGACATCGGCTGCTGCCTGGCTCGCGCTCCTGCACGCGGTGTCATCAAGGGGGACTCGCGCGCTGCTAACAGGCTGCATTTAGTACAAAAACGCCGCGGCAAAAACAAGCGCAACATTGTGACAAACCGTGTTCCTTTTCCTCGGCGATACACTGACTACTTGTTTACTTCCTGTGCGCGTCCTCGTCTCGAACATAGATATATATACATAGATACCTCGTTGACTGGTTCGGCCCGCTGATGCGACGTAACTGTGTGTCCGCCATA
>JAVDPK010041588.1:0-22603 GCA_034780415.1 Cichlasoma orientale
TAGATAGATAGATAGATAGATAGATAGATAGATAGATAGATAGATAGATAGATAGATAGATAGATAGATAGATGCAGAAATGGATACAGAAATATGTAGATTATAAAACAAACAACACAACACTGGGGAAAAAAGGATAATTCCATATTTATGCCTGAATAAAAGGATTTCACTGATTCTGAAGAAATAGTTTCTGCGACCTCTAAATCGGATTATTATGTTGTAAGGTTGACCTTGAGGTGAAAATAATCGCTGCTGGAAGGATGTTTGAATTCCCGGTCATTAATCTGCCAAACTGTTTCAAAGGAATATGTAAACAAGCTCTGAATTGTTCTGCTTTTTTACCTTTTCCTCACATAATCCCCTACTTAATTATATAATTTGAATATTATTTGGAGCACATGTCCACACAAGTGGGGATCAATTGCTCACAGCCTTTAGCTGGAAATGAAGACATATGCAAACTGGTCATTTTATTAGGTACATTGTGCTAGTATCAGGTTGGACCCCTTTTGCATTCAGAAATGACTTAATTCACCAAGGTGCTGGAAACATTCACCAGAGGTTTTGGTCCATATTGACAGGACAGCATCACACAGTTGCTGCAGATTGGTCGGCTCCACATCCATGATGGGAATCTTCCACCACATCCCAAAGGTGCTCGATTGGCTTGAGATCTGGTGACTGTGGAGGCCATTTGAGTACAGGAGCTCTTTGTCATGTTCAAGAAAACTGTTTGAGATGATTTGAGCTTTGTGACATAGTGCATTATCCAGCAGGAAGCAGCCATCTGAAGATGGGTACACTGTAGTCAGAAAGGGATGGACATGGTCAGCAATAATACTCAAGTATTGAACTCAAGCTCAAATACATCTGAAGAATTTTCCTAGTGAAAGATGTTGGCACTGAGCTATCGGCAGCTCTAATGACAATCAGCACAGTTGTGCTGACCAAATTCTTTTATATGCACTATATTGCCAAAAATATTCCCTCACCCATCCAAATCATTGAATTCAGGTGTTCCAGTCACTTCCATGGCCACCGGTGTATAAAACAAGCATCTAGGCATTCAGACTGCTTCCACAAACATTTGTGAAAGAATAAGTCGCTCTCAGGAGCTCAGTGAATTCCACTGTGGTACCATGATAGGATGCCACCTGTGCAGCAAGTCCAGTCATGAAATTTTCTCACTACTAAATATTCCACAGTCAACTGTGATATTATAACAAAGTGGAAGTGATTGGGAATGACAGCAACTCAGTCACGAAGTGGTAGGCCACGTAAAATCACAGAGCGGGGTCAGAAGATGCTGAGGTGCATAGTGCGCAGTGCATAGTGCCCTTCCTGTTCCAACATGACTGCACACCAGTGCACAAAGCAGGTTCATAAAGACATGAATGAGCGAGTTTGGTGAGGAAGAACTTGACTGACCTGCACAGAGTCCTGATTTCAACCTGATAGAACACCTTTTGCATGAATTAGAGCGGAGACTGTGAGCCAGGCCTTCTCATCCAACATCAGTGTCTGACCTCACAAATGTGCTTCTGCAAGAATGGTCAAATATTCCCAAAAACACATTCCTAAACCTTGTGGAAAGCCTTCCCAGAAGAGCTGAAGCTGTTACAGCTGCAAAAAAGTGGCCCAACATCATATTAAACCCTATGGAACGGAAGTATGGAACATCAGTTAAGTTCATATGTGTGTGAATGTAGCCGAGCAAATACTTTTGGCAAAATAGTGTCTAGTATACATAACATTCCACAGCAGTGTCTTAAGTGGCTACACTTTACACTTTAAGGTGTGACAGAATGATTACAGTACTTCTCAACATGAAGAATTTTACTTCACACCTTAACAATGTCCTTCTAAAAGTCTCACTACTTGAAAGCCATCTTAAAACATCTCTGGGCAGTTATTTTGAAGCATTAGATAAATAAACTTTAAATTTTATGTCAGTGTGGCATAAATTCTGTGTTTAAGATGCAGAATCACCATTCAAAGCTGATCAATAAAAAAGGCTTTTAGAATGTTTCCTGACTTTGGCTCCAAAATAAAATTTTAAAAAGGTTTTACACTTCTACCATATGTAGTGCTGCCGACATGCTGACAGATTTCCTGAATGAAGCAGATGAATCTGCAGACCCATCCAGGTATGTGAGAGCTTTTGTTTTTTAATGCATTTAAACATTTTCATACATTGTTACAGAGGGACTAAAACTGAGTAGCAGCTGCAAGTCTCAGGAAAAAGCTAATTCAATATGCAATAATGGCCTCATACTTAAATCACAGCCTGTCAATTAAATGCTTTAAAATGAAATAAGAGCATCCGCGCTTTGTTTGGGAGATGTAAGGTCAGGCCGGAACTAATAGGGGGGAATGTAAAAGATGATACACTGACATTGAAAAGATGCCCAATTGCGCATGTGCAAATCTATCAAAACACCGATGAAAGAGGGATTCTTGTATGAAATTTATCAAGAAAAACTGTCCTATGGAGTGAGATTTTTTTAAAAAGGAAATTATCTTCCCTTGGCCGTTACGCTTAATTTGTATATATGTAAAAAATCTGTTCTCCACTGACAGTGAGTGTATCTGACGGAAGGTTATGGGAACAATAGCTAGCATGCTAACTACTGGTTAACAGGCGTCTGATTTTTGCTGGCTATTATGTTTCATCTGCTGTTGTTTTTAAGGCTTTCTTGTGTCTCGTTAGTGCACAGTCAAAAATAGATTTACAAAAAAAAAAAAAAAAAAGATGACTCTGGCACAGAGTGCTGGTTTCTGCCGGTTTTTATCATAAATTTCATCCGTGTTTCAGGCGTACACAGGAATCGGTTTAATCTCGGTGTGAAAGCTCAGTAAGCGGTCAGGGGATGGACAACGTTACCGTGTCAGCCTCCGACGGGACCGCAGAGTGCCCTCTGGCCTCTGAGGATATGGAGGGGATCTGTGTAATGCCTGACTTGAGTGCCATAAAGACTGAGCAGTCGGTGGGTGCAAGCCCAGATGACACAAATACCCAAAACGTGGCCATGGGCATCAAATTCATCCTCCCCAACCGCTTTGATATGAATGTTTGCTCGAGATTTGTCAAGTCGCTTAACGAGGAGGACAGCAAGAACATCCAGGATCAGGTAAACTCTGATCTGGAGGTGGCTTCTGTTTTGTTCAAAGGTAAGAAACAGGTGGAGTCCCCTTTGTCTGTCTTTGATTCACTTGTGATTATGTCCAGTGCACAATACTGATAAATGTATTTTCCTTTTTTCAGCCGAGTGTAACATCCAGACCTCACCTTCCCCGGGTATACAAGTGCGTCATGTTTACACCCCATCCACCACCAAGCATTTCTCCCCAATCAAACAGTCCACCACGCTCACCAATAAACATCGTGGAAATGAGGTCTCTTCCACGCCTCTCTTGGTGCATTGTAAGTACCATCGTTTCTTTTAATTTCAGTTTATTTGTGTGTGTTAACCTAATTGTTAAAATGTAATATGCATGTGTTTCCTGTCAGCTTTATCCATTCATCAACTGGCAGCCCAAGGGGAGATGGTGTTTTTGGCCAGCAGAATTGAACAGGGTAGGCTGTCAAAGGATTGCAGTTTTTAGTTTTTATGCAGTTACAAAACATTTTAAAATGCCAAATGAATCTTGATAAGTTCTTATATACAAAATACAAAGTTTAAAAATACAGTTAGATGAGAGGATGGTGATTGAAATGTACTTATGTTTGTTATTTTCATGATTATTTTAACAGAGACTGTAATCAATCTCCAAGATGAGGAGGGCTTTACCCCGCTGATGTGGGCAGCTGCACATGGACAAATCGCTGTGGTGGAGTTTCTGCTCCAAAATGTATGGAAAAGTCACTAAAAGATCTTTATTCTGTTGGCATGATTTTATAATATCAACCCTACTTGATTTACCTTCTTTTTGTCATCCTGTACCACTTTTTGCTGTAGGGTGCTGACCCTAACCTCCTGGCCAAAGGAAGAGAGAGTGCATTGTCCCTGGCTTGTAGTAAGGGATACACTGATATTGTTAAGATGCTCATTGACTGTGGAGTGGATGTCAATGAGTATGACTGGGTAAGGTCTTACTTTACACTAGCAATAAATTTTATTTGGTGTAAAGTAGCGCTTTGTGATATTGGTATTAAACTTTAATATCTGTGGCTTTTTAGAATGGAGGAGCCCCTCTGCTGTACGCTGTCCATGGCAACCATGTGCGCTGTGTTGAAATTTTATTAGGTGAACAGAAATTTTTAATTTAAAGAACATCAATGGTCATATATATCACCTGTGTTTATATTTGTTAACGGGTAAGCAAAGCAGTTGTGTTTAGTCCTAACACAAAGATTGTACAGTGACTGAATTTTTTTTATATGTTTGTATGTCTTCCAGAGAGTGGTGCTGATCCTACCATAGAGTCCGATTCTGGTTTCAATGCAATGGACATGGCTGTAGCCATGGGCCACCGAAATGGTATGTGAGAGGGAAAAAAAAACACATAGGCCGTGGCTACATTTAGGGCTGATAATCATGTATGCACATACAGTAGAGTTAGTAAAGGTGGATGAGTTTAAACACCTGGGGTCAACCATCCAAAGCAAACGACAATGCACAAGAGAACTGAAAAGAGAGTGTAGGCAGGGTGGAGCAGGTGGAGATGAGTGTCACGGGTGACAGCAGGATAGCAGCAAGAGTGAAAAGGAAGGTTTACAAGATGCTTGTGAGACTTGCTATGATGAATGGCTTGGAGACAGGAGGCATAACAGGAGGACCCTGATTTTCTTGGGGAGTGAGCAGGATGGGCAGGATTAGGAATGAGTATATCAGAAGGACAGCTCAGGTTGAGCAGTTTGGAGACAAAGAGAGGCAAGGATGAGGTGGTTTGGACATGCACAGGCAAAGGATGCATAGCCTACTTTATTTACTCTTTATGCTGAAAGTGGGGCAGTAAACTCCCCGGTGTGTGTGTGTGTGTCTGTCTCTCTTTCACTCATTGCGTGTACTGAGCAACTCCAGCACCGCTCTGTTGTTTAATATGTGCCACACAGTTTGTGCTGGATTTTTCTGGGGGAATGCCTGAATTATAAACAGACGTTTTCCCTCAGTAAGAGCTTGAAACCTTTTCAGTGGGACGACAGTGAAATTTGATTTGTAGATTAAAAATGTTTCATTTTTCTACAGTTTTATTGATATATTTATCTGTTTAGTTCAACAGGTGATGGAGGCACACTTGCTAAAGTTGCTGATGGGGATCAGAGAATGAACTGTTGCACTTAAGGAGAACAAATAGTGGATGGATGCTGCTGTGCGCTGGACAATCATGTAGCATGGCCCGTCTGTCAGCCTACAGGAGGACTTTGTTCCCTTAAAAGATATTTCATCAGCGTTGCTTCATATTATTCATGATGCAAGTGAAGGTTTGTGGTGTGTGAAATTTTAGTTTTAACCATCTTTAAAGCCGTTATGCTCTGCACTTTCTTTTTCTTTTCTTTTTTATATTGACTGGAGTAGCATATCCAATCAATATACACTGACTGGTTTTCAAAGAGCATGCTGAGTTCTTTACTGCAACCCCGCATGCACTGCACTCCACTTGGAGTATGTTGCCAAATGAGCAGTGCAGAGTGGAATTGATTTTGCTTTAAATAAGGAAGGAGTTTTCCTTTAATCTTGTCATAATTTAATATCTTTTTGCCTATCTTTGTGTTTTATGACTAACCTATTATCCTCCATTACAAACCGTTTTTTAAGAGCTGGAGAATTTTATTGTAAGATGTTGGATTGCCTAACGTTCACACTGTCTGGATTCAGGACATTTCTGAGGCACGTTGAAACAGACTGTGAGATTTTGTGATGTTTTCAAGCTGTTTGTGGTCCGTTTACTGAAGGTCTTTGTCTCCAGTTGTATCTAATTTATTTATTTTAATTTAAACTGTTATGATGTTTGTTTCTTTGTGCAGTGATACAAATGTTCAGATGTGTTGTGAATTTTAAAAGACCTCACACAGCAATTAAATGTCCCACAAAAAAAAAAAGAAAATACTATGGTGCTGTTTGTATGAAAATACTTGTGTTTATTACCAGTTATAAAATGTAGTGAAAAAGTTACAAATCACTTGTCTTGATCTATGGTATTACTAATATTTCATATAGATATTTATCTGATCTGCAGGATCAGTATTTAAAGTCAATTAAATTAAGCTGTTTAACTAAAAGATCAAACTTTTTAAAGTGCATCCGACAGCATCACATTCTGGGGGTAAATTCTTTTTAGATTATATTGTAGATGGGACAGGAAGCAAAGCCTGTATTGAACAATTTCATCCTTAAAAGCACTGGAAAAATACAGTTTGATGCTTCGGTGACTGTAATGCACTGAAAAACGGGCAACATGCCAAATAAGATGTAATGGGGGGAAAACTGACTAATTACAAATGTAACACAGTCATGTGAAAATGAAAGTTTTAACAGGACTCTGTGCAATCCGGTGAAAAAACGTAAGTGATTCAGTAGTTTGTGGAGCCACCGTTAGCAGCAATAACTTGAAGTTCTTGTTTTCTGTATAAGTTTACATCACTGTGGAAGAATTTTGACTCAATCTTCTTTACAGCGTTGCTTCAGTTCATTGAGCTTTGCAGGTGTTGGTTTATGTGCAGCTCTTGTCACAGCATTTAAGTCCGGTTGCGGTCTGGCCTTTGACTGGATCATTGCAACACCTTTATTCGTTTCTTTTTCAGCCACTCTGCTGTAGATTCGCTGCTGTGATTGGGATCATTGTCCTGTTGCATGACCCAGTTTCAGCAAAGCTGTAGCTGCCAGACAGATGGGCTCGTATTTGACTCTAGAATACTTTGATATTATGTTAGGTCTTTGGTTTTTCTCCACTGTGCATTATGGTACTTTGGTCGTGTCTGTCCAAAGGAGATTGCTCCACAAGTCTGGTGCTTTGTTCAGATACACCTTTGCAAACCTAAGCCATGCTGCCATGTTCTTTTTAGAGAGAGGAGGCTTTATCCTGGCAACTCTTCCAAACAAGCCGACTTGTTCGGTCTTTTTGTAACTGTACTGTCATGAACTTTAACATTTAACATGCTAACTGAGGCCCGTGGAGTCTGACCTTGGGGTGAATTTGCTGGGATGTCCCCTCCTGGGAGACTGTTCGCATTAACACACACCTGTAAGGTCGGTAAAATGTTATTTTACCAAGTTTGATTTTATCAAACTGTTTCATTCAGCTGCTGTTTTTTTTTTTGTTTTTGTTTTTTCAATCCAAAGTGTCTAAATTGCTCAAACGGATTGCAGCAACAGCCGTTCACAAAACTGGAAAATGCCATTTTGAAAATAAAATTGTGAAATCAACGTTGCCTTTCTGACCTACATTTCAGCTCAAAGTGAAGCGGATCTTGACTCTTGGCAACCATCTTTGAAGACCTTCAGTTATCGTAATGTCTCTGCTAAAAGTCTGCTTCCATGCTAGGAGCATTCATTTTGTTTCGAGTTAAGTGGTAACACACTGATTCTGGTAGCCTTGCTTATCTTAGTTTAGCATGCTAGCCTGCTAATACACACAAGACACAGTATTTGAGAAAAAAAGACTGCAATTGATTCTAAGTGTAAAGATCACCAATATTCTCACAAAGGAAAATGAAGAAGTGTACCAAACGGCAACACAACAGTGATTTAAGCAGAAAAGGAAAAGTGTGCTGCTGGTGGGGTGTCAGGACAATGGTGTATTGATAACCACGACACTGGAAAAAGATATTGTGCCAGTAAGTTGTAATCTCTTCAAGCAGTGTTCTGACGGACATTCAAAGCTCTTCTTTGGATGTTGGCTGCGTTTTGTTCCATACTTCAGTGATTCAGAGTTAAGTGGCTTAAAAAAAAAAAACATTCCTCTAAGAATAGTCAGGTACAAGAACTGGGCTGAAAATAAGTGATAAAGCAGCCAATGTCCAAAGAAAAACTCTGAAAGACCCTCAGTAAGCCTGAAAAACTGTTGCTCAAGACCACTTAAAAAAAAAATAAAATAATCAAAAGTATGGCTCCTTGGAAGTAGAATGCAAAGAAATAAGGTGGCTCAAGACTTTTGCACATTACTTTAAATTATGCAGTTGCTCATTTTGTATTCTTGTGTACAGTTATGGTCACTCACCCCCTACATGCATGTGTATTACGAGTTTGATGCATTGCAAGGTAAACAATCTTCCAAGATTAACCTCCACAATTCTTGGCATTCGTACCAAATCTGGAGGAGCAGCTGCAGAATTTCAGTTGTGGAATTTGTACTCGTGCAGAAAAAACAACAAACAGAATAAGTTTTAGCTTTTTATTGACAGTAGCAAAGGTTTATTCCAGATCTGGTGTTTTTAGGGAGGCCACAGATTTAGGGGTCAGTAACATGGAGGAAACAGAAGGACAACGTGAGCCTTTAACACCACATTTTTATACAATCTCTCACTCCGACCACACAGCACAACAAGCATTTGGGGAGTCTGGTGGCAAAGAGGAGGTGGAATGAGTACTAAAATACCTTTCACGTAAATACTGCTACCCCAGTTTTAATACAGAGTACTACTCTAAAAAAATTACTCAAAAATAATTCACTTAAGAGTATGCAAGTACTTTGTTCAGGTGTTGCACATATTACAGAATGCTCACAAGCCAAAAAAAGCTGACATGTTTTTCATCTTCTCAGGTACTTTAACTGTTAAACTTTCCACCGCTTGAAATAAGACATTACAACATCTTGTGCCCCACGTGGTCCTGTTAAGTTCCAACACTCTGGAGTCCTGTTCCCTCTAGTTGGCCTCATCTTTGGATGCTTCATCGAAATTCTCCACCAGGTCTGAAACAAAAGGTCAGACATTAAATTGACTGATTGGGGAAGAAAGTAAATGCATACCCATCTGCACAAGTGACTCAAAGGTGCTGGAGAACAATTCAGGAAATGTGTGTTTATGTGAAACGTGATCCTTGGTTTAATGCAATTCTTTGCTCATCTCTCCCGCTCCTACACCAACTGCAATGTGCTCGACATATGAGGCCCTCACAACTACTGAAAGCAGCTGTAAAAATGATGGCAAAGAGCATCAAAAAGTTGGCTCCAGTTACCCCCATGAAATGTGAGAAATCCACCTATCCAATTCAAAGCTCAGGGGGTCGAGGGTTCAAATGGAAACAATTCAAAAGGTCTGAGTAAACATGTTCCTTCAGTGGGAGAACAAAAAGGAATCTTAACTCCAATAACAATGTGATGGCAATGGATGTTAACCCCTGCGCCGTCGGGCTCCAACTGCTGCAATTGCTGAGTACATATGTAATCGTTTGATACGTTAGTGAGAGAATGAGCTGGAGGGAGAGAAGTCCTGGGGAAAAAAAGCTGAGATTATTGTAATGGCAACCTCATGTGCTCGGTCCATTTTCTTCGCAAAGAAAAGCAAACTGAATCTTACAATCTTATAAACAGAGAACATGAGACTCAAACAAAACCCAGCACTGCACCACCATCAAATATAACTGATGAGTCCCCTTCATATGACCCCTTTTTATGAGCCAGAAGAAAAGCAAATCCCTTTCTTTTTTAGCTAGAAGAAATCCTGTGGCAATAAATGACAAGTGCAAAGGAGGATTTCCAGATAGGACCGCAAAAGCAGTTTAATGGAAGGCAAACTGAGAAATGCTGAGCTCATCTTTTATTCTGAATGGTGATGCAAACTGCAGCGACACCTGGATGAGACATATCAATCACTCACCTGGAACATCATCTTCTTCTTCTACTGCAGCAATCGGCGCTTTTCCATCTGCAGCTGTAAGATGAGAACAGGCCTGTGAGAAGCTTGAAGTAGCCATAAACTAAACCAAAGCTTTTATCAGACATTGCTGGCTTCAGTCTATTAAATTGGCAGCATTCAGTCATTTAGAAGTGGTCACTGTAACGTCACTGAGACCTTATCAGGACACTGGCCAAACCAGCCACAGTATTACTGCAATATTGGTATTATGATGCGTGTGGTCAGGTTTTTTTTTTTTTTTTTTTAAACTCGATCATAATTTGGAAGTTATTTAAACAGAGACACCACATCCTGTGTGTGGTTATGGGAACTTCAGTAAATTAATCTCACTGCTAAAGCTTATAAACTGTAACAGCTCACCTGCCTGAAGTGAACTACTTAATGTCATATGTAGTTATCCTGATCAATCCTGGCTTTTTGGTATATTACAATAAATAAATGAGGTTACTGCTGCTGTGCAATGTGTAAATTCTCATTTTGATTAATGGATGGATTCTGTTGCCGTCTACTGCAGCAGGTGTTTTAAAAAAACAAAACACTCATACAGAGCCTCTAGAAACAGCTGAAAGCAACAGAATAACTTCATCTGCTGTTAAAGTCCTGTCTAAACTACGATTATCATCAACAACAGTGAATCTTCTTATTCTGTTGTCACTAACATGATAGTCACTGCAGTGACTTTAATGTTGTGCTTTATAAACATGTCAGTAACAGGTGTGAAACTGTAGCACAGATGCAGGAGAAACATGTGGACTCGTGCATGTGCATTCAGACTTGCGCCATGTTGGAAATGATGCGTAGTTTTAGGGTCGGGCATTTCCCACAAAAATACTATTCAATACACCACCTGCTCCCCAATGACTGAATACTGCTGGCACATTTGTGACACGCTAGCTTTACCTGGCACAGTTAGCACTGGACCTCATTTTCATTTATTTATTTAAAGAGATTCACAGGAATCTTTTTTTTTTTACTGCTGCAGAAGTGTTTGGCTTTTCGTTTTTCTTAAAGGTACAGTAACATCAAATCTAACCACACTGCATGATTTATGCACCCAGTGTCTGATTCTTAGTAGGGACCGGTCGACTTGTACAAAAATGTGTGTGTTCACAGACATAAAGCCTGTACAGGAAAATGCCAGTCACATTAACAGAAAGGAATGCATGGCTGAAAGCAGTTAGTCTGGCTAAGCAGAAAACACAGCTCAGAATCGAAAAAGTGTGGTGGGCTAAGTTGAGGTTACAGACCCTGTTTGGGCAGAGCCTCAGCGAGTCTCCTGAGGCTCGTCAAGCTGTCTGCTCCCAGCTGGTTCAGGATGCCTGGCAGCATCTCAGTAAGCTGTTTGGTCTCAGCGTGGCCAGTGATGGTGAAGGTGTTGGCTGCGAGAGAAGCCTGCACTTTGGGATTGTTGAAGTGGATGACTGTTCCTTGATTTGTAAACATGTTGACCTGGAACGGATCAAAACACGTATTCACTCTTAATGACGAAATGACAGTCAGTGCAGGTGCAGACTCGTGGACAATCAAAAAGGTGACTCAAAGATGATTTATGCCTACCTCCTCAATACCAGAGATGTTGTTCACCCCAAGTTTCTTTAAGGAGAACTGGAGCTTTTTGTCATCTGCTGTTGCTGTTCTGTGGACCACCTTCTTCTTTCTGCGAGCTGTTCCCTGTGTAGACATTCGTGCAAACATGTTTCTGTATTAGTTTCTGCAGCCAACGTAACCTGCAAGCTTGATGAGGGATGTTTTATGCCTAAATTAGGGAGTATGTTTTTAGTCTATTTATATACTGTCTGCAATGATCATGCAATAAAACTATAGATGAAACACTGCTGGTTGCAATAGAAACTAGCTATAGAAAATTCAACTGCATGATCTCAGGTTTTATGTCCCAAGATTCACAGCACCAGATTTGTCTGGTACGTCTTAATGCACTGAGAAAATGCCTTGCAAAAATGTAGCCCTTTTCACGTGATATTGCATTTGTTTCCGGACACATTACCTTTCCACCGATGCGGACTTGCGCTTGTAACTTTGCGAGTTTTTCTTGATTCATTATTGCTTCTTTCATCTGAAAAGCAAGAAAGTTGCAAATGATTGTGTCAGTGTCAACTTTTTTTTTTGTTATTGTAAAATATTCAAAAACAAAAGGATTGAAAAAAGCACAGCAAGTTAAGGAGTTGATTAAAATAAGTTTTGGCTGCTAAAAATCCACCCCAAAGCAGGCACCGAGATATAAAGCGCAACATGCAACTGTTAAAGTAACACCTTGAGACAGCCGTGCATTCAAAGTGACACCTTTGTACCCATTAACATCAGTACAAAGATTAATAACATTCTCATCCCATGTACTTTTTTGGGGGAGACATTTGCCCCTTTACTTCATTTTCACTACACAACTTGGATAAAGACTCACAAAAATACAGTGTCCCGAAAAAAGTCACAATAACAAATCCCGATTGTGTTGTACAACACATACGCGTGAGGAAATTAGATGAAAAATATGTAAAGTCAAGTTTAACAGCAGACGAGAAACAGAAGTGTGGTGGGTGTGGTAATGACCGGTAAGATATTCAAAACAGCAAGCAGACATTTTCAAAAACCAGAAAGGAGTCGTCAGCGACACAGTCAGTGCTCACTTCACAGGTTCATTAGCTAACGCATTTCCCCCCCACCTAGAGGGAACTAGAGGAGACAGGCAACACATGGTTATAGTAGCCCAGATAATCTAAGGTAAAAGCACCACCGCTAACAGCAGGGCGGGCTTAGCTGGCGAACTTTTAAACGAAACGAGGTGTGGTTTAGCTTTTGAGCCAGAAGTTGCGGGCTAACTTCGAAGCTAACTGTGAAATTGTGGGCCTGTCACTCACAACCTTTCACACTGCCACACAAGCCCGTCAGCACGGTTAGCCTCACACCGCGGCAGACCTCAGCCATCTAGTCAGAAAAGGCTTTCGTTTACCTCTTGCCGTCGGATCAGTGGGAAACAGAGGAGAGAAGAAGGTATTTAAAGCTCCTGACTGACCTGTAAACTAACAGCAAACACATGCGGGGAGCAAGATGGAAGCGAGAGAGAAGGGAGGAAGTGACGTACGACAAGAAGTGCGTACGAGCGGGCGTGGGGCAGTCTTCCTGTCCCGAGTTTTGTCTTCCAGGCAGCACTTTCACAATTGTTGTACATGTGCCACCCAAGCCTAAAGTTTGGGTTTATGTTTTATTTAGTATTTAGGAAAGTTTAAGGCTTCATGTGGTTGGAAAAAAAAATTATTTGTAACCCTGTGTGGAAGTTGGTATTGAAGAGGAAAAAACGGGGCGGGACTGATTCGTGCTTTTATTGGGTATATACACAATCAACTACAAGTAGTAACAGGCCAGTAGAGTGAGGCAGGTGCACATCTAACTCCACATGGGTGTCATAAAATTCCTGGGCATGACTGTTGGTACGTTTTATATCTATTTCTTGTAGAATGCTCTTTTGTATAAAATTGTGTATTTACAGTTTTCATATGTTTTCATACATTTTAGACCTGTGCCCTCTTGGGAGTCGAGGTGGCTAGTAGTCAATAGATCGAGGTAATACTGTGTAGAATAGTTTTTAAATGTGTTTCTAATAAAAAAGTTTAATATTGTAAATTTGGAATATTGTTTTTGGGCATTTCTTTCTTTATTTGTTTTTGCAAGTGTATTTATTTTTCTAGTTCACACTGGCAAGTGACTATGCAGTCCTGCGAAAAACTAATTACGATAGAAATTCAGAGGATATAGTAGCCAGGTGCTGCTAATGAAATACATTTGATTTATTGATCATCAGCAAGTGATCAATAAATCAAGTAGACATTTTGGCAGTTTGTGGATCTGGAACACTTAAGTGTGTTTTATCACACTTCCACAATCTCCCCAGGAAAGAATGTTTAAGCAAATTCACCCCATGGTCACCCCAGGTTTGCCAAGTTGCACCTGAACAAACCACAAGACTTCTAGAATGATGTCCTTTGGACAGATGAGACCAAAGTGGAGATGTTGGCCATAATGCACAGTGCCATGTTTGGTGAAAACCAAACAGCATATCATACCAACTACTAAGCATGGTGATGGAGGGGTGATGATTTGGACTTGTTTCATGACTGCATGTTTAAGAATGAATCTACTTGTAATGTTTGTTGCCATACTGATGATTATATTTTTATTATTTATTTATTCTGTCATCTGTTAAGTAGTGATTATGATACAGTTAGATCCATAAGTTCTTGGAAAATGACACTTTCTTGTCATTTTTCCTCTGTCCACCAGAGAGAACACAGGAACATCAATCTATATGCCTTTGGATCTCCAGGATAATGAGATATCTCAAGGTGTTTGTCCTAACAAATAGCTTTAAAGGCAACCATGATGTAGCAATGCCACAAAGGAATGAACAAGGAATCTGATTAAACTAATAATTACCAGTTAACAAATATATCAGTCCAACTCAGCTAATTCTGTGAAATGTCATTATCATCTCTTAAGCACTTCCTCCTTACTAAATTCATATATTTTACAAGATTCCCCACTTTAAAAGTGAAAGATGGATTTAATGCAAATGCATCCACCCATCTTCTTAAGCAATTATCCAACTCAAAGTCACGGGCCTGCTGGGGGCCGATCACAGCTGATAGGGTGCGCCACGGACAGATTGCAAGTCAATCACAGATATTAACAGCGAGGGACAGACAGATAATTACACTCTTACATCTAAACCCACAGTCAGCTTATAATCACCAATTAATCTACCAAGCATGTCCAAGCATGACATGCTTGGAAGTCCAAGCATGTCTTTGGACTGTGGGGGGATACACACACAGGCACAAGGAGAACAAGCAAACCGCACACAGAAAGCTCCTGGCTGACCAGGCAGTTCAAACCCAGAGCCTTCTTGCTTTGAGGTGACAGTGCTAACCACTGCACCCCCAACCCTGAACTATGTGAAAATGAGTCTGTAAAGTGAGCTGATTGCTTGCTGAAGTAAGTCTTATAATTAGGTTATTTTCTGCAATGGACAGAAAAAGATGAGGGATTATATCCAAATCCTACTCAGAGCCACAAAGATTATAATTGGTTTGGGATTAGCTACAATCTTGAAGGTGAAATTCCTCAAAGTGGCTGATGTTTATATAAATAGATCTGTTCTCAACAATTTTAGGACAATTTGTAAAGTTCAGTTTATAATGTTTCAAAAGTTTTTTAAAAAAAAAGCGGTGCCTACCCAGCTCATATTCACTTTAATGGATTATAATAAAATATGATGTATTTCAGTCAGGCTTTAGAATCTCACACAGAAAACTAACAACAACTTTTTTTTTTATAAATGCACATTATTTAGATGGGATTATGTCTTAAGATAAAAAGGTACTTGAATTGGATGAACTGAATGATTCCTCGTCATTCTCATTTATCAAGACACTTTCAAATGTTGTTGTAGAAGTACGTGTGTAAAAATAGGGTTTATAAATCGTGCCCAAAAGCTCGTTTAATGTTCATTACGGTAATTTCTCACATGATGAGTCACCAGCAACCCAGCGTCTTACCTCTGTGCTTATCCTTGATTTGTCATAAATCACAAAAAGGCATTAAGGCAGTTTAGATCACCTCCAAATGTGCACATGGCACCCATCCTCTCATCAATCCTTTCAGCTCTCATCATTCAGTCTAATCTTAACTGTTTGCTTTAGTGATACTATGTCTAAGTGAAATGGCAGTAAGTGTCTGCTGTATTTCTTTTAGGCTTTCTGTAATCTTTCATAGATGTGAAGAGTTATTTTATCAGTTTTTGTATGTTTGTTGAAGTGGGTATTTTATGTACTTTTGCCGCTTGGTCCTTCAGGATTGGGTTTCCCTCAGTACTATTTGGAACTTATTAGTTGCAAATAGTACTGAGTTGGCAAAATATGACGTGGATCTTTCACAACACCTCCTGTGCAACTGTATTGCATTCTGGTCTATTAATGGTGCCTAGATGATGCACCAGAGTTATTCTTTCTTTCAGACCTGAGCAGTAGGTCAGAGAAAGTCAAGGAAGGTTTTTGCCCACAAATATGATCAAAGCATCAGCAAAACCGAAATGCAAATCAGCATTCAGCTTTTTAATCAGTTAAAGTTATGCACATATAATACGTCGCAGGAGAATGTGTTCAAATTCATTTACACATATTCTGCAAAAACAAAAAAATGAATAAATTACATCAATTACACCTCTGGTAAGCCAATAATAATAGAATAGAATAATAATTTTTTTCCCTTATTTTCTTTTGTATGTCTGTATTTATATATTTGCTGCACCTACCAGTGAAATTAATCCAAAAAAAAAAAAAAAATCGAGAGAAACAAACACTAGAAGACATTAATCCTCATAACTGAAAAAAGATGTAAGGCAATAGCACTAATACTTGTGGTATTTGTTCATAAATAATTATATAATTGGCATACCGGCAATAAATAGTTCACCATAAGTGATTCTTTTTCCTGGGTCCACATAAACGCGTGCTCTCTCCCTCTCTGGTCGTGGACCTGACGCTGCCCTCAAGATATCGGAGCTTTTTGGGCCCCTTAGAAAATTATTTCTTCTCCAAACGACTCTACATCCGATTATTTACCCCCATATAAAGGAAAAAGTGTAGTTTTGTTTCCGAATTAATGAGTGTGGCTAAGAGAAGTCGCACTGAAGAAGTCCCTGAACCCGACAGGGTTGGAAAGAGCGAAAAAAAAAACAAAAAAAAAAAACTTGGGAAACTATATGAACTGTAACACTCTGAGATGTTGATATTTTCCCCTCAGTTTTGCAAGTGAAGGCACAAAATCGCCTAATTCCCTGCCAGTCATTTGATGTGCTTCCCTCTGCATGCTCTGCATGTGATACACATTAATCACATGAAGCCTTTTGGTGACATTCGGTTTTTTTTTTTTTTTTTGTCAGAGCCAGAGGAAAGCAGGCAGGGTGCCTTCAAACAGCCAAACGCTTTCCTGGTTGGTCCCACAGCACGGAGACAGGCTCGGTAGAAGTAATTTAGAGACACTTTAGAGGCGCTTTACCACTCATGCATTTTCTGATAATATTAATAATAATAATAATACATTTCATTTAATCTTTTTTCTGGTAGTTTCTATATTCTAAGTTAATTTCATGTGTATTTAAATATTTTGTCTTGACTCTTTGAGGTCACTTCTCATTTGGGACAAATTTTTATAAAGGGGGGGGGGGGGGCAAGGACCCATTACACAAATTAACAACTCATGGCGCCAAACGAGTCCAGGAGCTTTGCGAATATAAACGTCACATCTGATGTGAAGTTTCTGGATTTCCAAATGTTAGCGACTCATTCACCACATCTTCCGTGCATAATGGTTTCAAATCTGAGGAATGAGCTATGGAGGACTAACATGCCTTTAGTTTAATTATTTAACGAACACAAATTCCTCTTCAGTTATTTTAAATGGATCATTTTGCTTGTTGTTTTTATACATCCGCTTATATGAAAGATTATATGTTTCATTTGTATAATGGAGTGTTAGCACATCATTCCTGATGAGATTCTCACAAACTGATAATTGATTATTAATGTAGGTAAACTGGGCACACATCTAAAACCCATAATCGTTATAAAAGCATCAGTCTCAGCTGCTGCAGTAATTCTTCCAATGGGCCTAATTTGCACCGATAAACAACACTGATTCATTTACTTCATTATAAATCACCAATTTTAAAAAGTTCATTTATCCAATGCGAACTCTGCCTGTTTATATTAGTGAGCGCACATAAAGCATTTCAAAGAGTAAAGTGGCAAAAGCGGTAAATACTGTAGGAAGCGTTCTTATGGTTCTACCACCAGCGTAAGCATTAATATATAGTTCCACGACAAATATTAGTGTAAATAAGGATTGATCTATATGGGCTGGTTGGACGCTAACGCTTTTTGCGAGGATGATAAACTCCACAAAAATGTTATGTTTTCTATATCTAAAGAAAGCTGGCAGGATCCCACATTTCTGGCTGTGTCTGTACAGCTGGAAGAGCTTCAGTCCCTTGAGGACCAGAAGTGTTTTGCTAATTGTGAAACAAGATCACCGCTAGATGGCGTTAGACAAATGGGAACGTCTAAAAGGTTAAAGAGGTGGGTGCCACACAGACCCACAAGCATCTATCAGACTGAATGAAATAAAGATTTATAGCCCAGGTGGAATTTTGATTTGAGGGCCAAATGCTTTCATTAACACCTGAGTAGCAACTTCCCGTTTTTAATAAATAAATACATAAAAGGCAAAAATGAGTGTGTATTTTTTGTTCCTTCCTGATGTAACAGTTGTATTAAACCGGTCAGAGTGCGGTGTTTTTGGTAAATATGCGTACTTTGGTCGATTTATATTTATTTATCATGTCTGCTGTTATTTCCTATAAAAAATGGGTAAGTGCGAGGGGGGCTGACGGCCTTTAAACCATCACAGATGGAGGTAAAGCTGAGCGGCAGGTAAAAAACAATAATTCAATATTCACACTAATAAATCACTCATATTCATCGCGACTTGGTTTGCTCCTGCGACGCCCCTAAAGCGGGAAACAAATGAGGTGAAATCAACGATATGCTGGTCCTGTAGGGTCAATCTGCAATAAAGACAATTAGGTTGGAAGTACAATATATATCATCCTGGGTTTTAATTGGCTTACATGCATTCTGCAATTGTCACTTCTGAAGATTAACACTTTCTTGACACTATTTTTCCTCGTGTGTTTACTGTTTCCTAAAACGTAGGCCTATTGATCATTTGTATCAGTTTTTTTCTCCATGAAACACAAATAATCGCAAAAAAAAAAAAATTCACCTCCATTAAAAAAGTTGAAAATATCAAAAAATAACTAAATAAATAAATAAAAAAAGTCTAAACAGAAGCGCAGAGACACACACACAGAGAGCAACATGCTCCAGACGCACGGCACGGCCTTATTTCTGTGGCTCGCATGCTCTGCGTGACCCGTGACTGATTCGAGTTAACAGCTGACTCTTTTCCGTTACAAATGGCTCGCGGATAATCTCAATAACTACCGGATCACGCAAACCGAGTTGGGTATGATGCAGCAGGCTCCGGCAAAGGCTTTTTAGGCAGAGGCGTATATTTACGCCTTTACTTTATTTTTACGTATACTTCGGTGTATAGTTTCTGTGAATTAAAAATCCAAACGTTGCCTCCCTTTAATGGATAACTTTGGGTAACCTAACAAAGCCCAGTAAGGAATAAGCTTGTGAAAATATACTCTTGGATCTTGGCAGAGACCACACCACCAATTAGACTTCCTTCTTCTTATTTTTTTTAATCTTCCAAGATCTATTTTTGCGGAAAACATTGCGTGAAATAAAAGCTTCAGATTAGTCATATGTGGAGTGTAGGCCACCGGGGATGGCCACTAAAAAGGATGCAGACCACACCAAACTTTTTTCCAAAAAAACACTCATGGTTAATTTTCAGTCCTTTTTTTTTTTATTTAATTTTTTTTTCTTCTCTTTTCATTCGCCGTGGTGACGTTTCCTGGCCATGTGATCAGGGCAGTGGTATAAATACCGTGAGAAGATCCGCCCCCTGTTTGATTCAGGTTTGGCCCATTTGCGGGTTTCACAGCACAGTTTCTCAGCCTGCCATCGACGGGGTCTCTCCTTATAGTTGGCGATTTATAAAAAAAAACAAAAAAAAAAAACACACCCTGTAAACATATGGAAATAGCGATACAACGGGGGGGACATTTCTCACCGGTGGCGACGCGTGCTCCTCTCCTCTCCCCCTCCTCATATGAGTTGCTGAAGAGGGAGGGAAGGACAGCTTGTGCATCTCACCGTCTTCCTCATCTGGCGTCGGAGGGCACAGCCGTGCGTGAGCCATGACTCTGAGCTCAGAGATGTCGGATGCCTCCATCCTTTCGGAAGAGACCGACATAGATGTGGTCGGGGAAGGCGAGGATGGGGACAACCAGACGCGCTCCTACGTGGATGAAGTAGCGCAGATGCACGACGGTATCCTCCTGGCCGGCTCTCCACCTCCGTGCCTGGACAGCTCCACCTCTTCCAGGGATACCTACAAGCCGGCGGGCAAGAACACCCTGGTGAAGCCACCTTACTCCTACATCGCCTTAATCACCATGGCCATCCTTCAGAGTCCCAAAAAGAGGCTCACTCTCAGCGAGATCTGCGACTTCATCAGCAACCGCTTCCCGTACTACAGGGAGAAGTTCCCGGCCTGGCAGAACTCCATCAGACACAACCTATCCCTCAATGACTGCTTCGTCAAGATACCGAGGGAGCCCGGGAACCCAGGAAAGGGTAACTACTGGACTTTGGACCCGGAGTCGGCTGATATGTTTGACAACGGAAGCTTTCTGAGGCGGAGGAAACGCTTCAAGCGGCAGCAGACGCAAGACCTGCTGCGCGATCACAACACTTTTCTGCCCGCCGCTGCAGCCTATGGGTACGGACCGTACGGCTGCGGTGGATACGGCATCCAGCTCCAGTCCTACCACGCACACTCGGCGCTTTTTGCTTTTCAGCAGCAGCAGCAGCAGCAGCAGCAGCAACAGCAGCAACACCCCAGGCACTCACACACGGGAACCATTATCCCTTCACCGTCTTTGATGCCCACCACCACGGACTTAACCAGGAGTAGGTTTTATCCCCAGTTCGGCTCCACTCTGGGTTCAGCCAGCGTGCAGGCTGCGTCCCCGGTGCAAAAGTCGAGCTCTCCGGTGCAGCGGTCCCCCTTCTCCATAGAGAGTATCATCGGAGGGTCGCTTAGCCCCTCCAGGACTTCTCCTATCGTTGTCCCGGTCTTACCATCATCTTTGGGGCCCGCAGCGGCCGGTCAGCCGCAGACCGTACATCCTGGAGCTGTTTTACATCCGGTTGAAAACTTTCCGGGCAGAGTTGTCAGCGGCAGTAGCGCCTGTTAAATGTCTTAACTACAAACTTTTCAAGACACTTAAAAAAAAAAAAAAAAAAAAGACAGCAACCTAAACAAAAACCGCCCCTCTTTGAAGGTAGGATTATTTTTGTATGTTTGTTTGTTAGCACGCAGCTGAGTGATGGACATACAGAACACTATTTGTGCCTATATTCATGCTGTTCATGAAGATATATTTATGTTTAAAAAAATTGTTTTGTTTGTTTCGGTGTGAATCAGACTTTCGACCACGAATTTTCCTTTCTAGCCTTTTATTTCCTCTCCTGAAGTGATTCGTTTTCAGTCACTGTATAAGGCGTCTCAGGATAAGGACAGGTTACAAATGATCACATGTCTGAAATAGGCTTCTAATGTATTTGTGTCAAACACATCCATGTTTTTTATTAGCGAATCAAAACGCCCTTTTTAAGGTTTTGATTTGAAGTTTGTATTAAGAAAGCGCAGAGCAAAGTCATGCATTTATAATAATATGCAGTGTGTTTATTTCAGTAATTAAACCTTGTAAAAGATTTTGGCAAGTATTGTAATTGAAGTGTGATATTTTTACACCGTTTGGTTTTTTTTTTGTTTTTCCAACAAGAATAAATCTCGTTTTGCAAAAAAAAAAAAGTAATTTGTTTGGAAATAAATTTATGAATTGATGTTGAGCTTCCTTGGCGGTTACTGCTACCACAGAGTATGGAAACAGAAGTGTTGGTGATGCTGTTGTGTCTTTACACTGCTGATGTGTTAACTAAATGTATGATCCAAATATAGTAACCACTGTATGGCTTTGACAAACTCTTAGAAGAAGAAAAAACCGTGCGTGCCAGTCAGAGAATATTTACAAATGCATTAAATCAGCCTGCACTCTAAAGTCAGTGTTGTGCCCTTTGGAACATGCGCACATGGGGCCTGCGTGTCCATCTGACCTCTTTCACACTCATCCCCATAATTACAGTGAGCGGACAGGAGTGTGTCAGAGGGGTGAGACAGGGGCTGTATTTCTGCCTGCTTCAGCTCAGCGATTATTCCTGTGCCGGTGTCGACAGGCGGCTTGCTCTTGAGCAAACACTACTCATCCAGAATTTCATTATCTGCTCGTATCAGACCCGAGAGAAAATGAAATGTTGCTCCCGAAGTCAACAGCGCTCGTGCTGTTTTTGGAGGTTAAAATTACCTTTAATCCACTCACCATTTTCAGTGTTTGACCGCCTTTATTCGGGCGTATTGCCCCACATAGAAGAGAGACAACATGCAAGAAGCCAATAACACATGAATCCCAACAGATTGCATTTTTTTTTAAATACACACGCATTCACTTAGACACTTAAAAGGGAAACAAAAGCGCCTTCCAGACCACCTGCGCTGTGGCGATGCTGTGTCTAACAGAGATCTTGTTTTAAATTTTTTCACAAGCTTTATTAATGTTGCCTGTACTGTACAACCCTGCTGCTTCCGTGACTGTAAGTGTGCGCCCGTGGACTGCGTGTGTCTACCTCTCCTTTTTCAAAGCAACGTGTGTGTGTGTGTCTAGTAGATGGCTAAATTGGTGCAGCGCTTAGAGCCAGTTCACTAGGCCATGAGAGGACAGCTATTGCGTGATGATGTAACACGCAATGAGAGAAAGAGGTACACGCACGCGCTTACACTCTGAAGAGAGGGTGACTACAGCAGGGAAGGAGGTCAATTGTACTGCGTGGGCTTGTTTACAAATACGGGAGGTTAAACAAGGAAAAGGGAGGAATGAACGTGATATAACACATTGTAATAACACGTGTGTGTGTGTGTGTGTGTGTGTGTGTGTGTGTGTGTGTGTGTGTGTGTGTGTGTGTGTGTGTGTGTGTG
>JAVDPK010041673.1:0-22585 GCA_034780415.1 Cichlasoma orientale
GTGTGTGTGTGTGTGTGTGTGTGTGTGTGTGTGTGTGTGTGTGTGTGTGTGTGTGTGTGTGTGTGTGTGTTTAAGTAAAGGAGACTGAAGCTGACAGTTTGCCAGCAGCCTTGCACCTGCACACAGCTAGGTGTTGATCTCAGATGGGGGGTGAAGCGGGAAAGCAGGAGGGGAAGGCGGGCAGAGGGAAAAGGAGAGGAGGGGATCCAGCGTGAGGTGTTGGGGATGGATTAGAAAAGACTAGTGAAGAACACAGGATAGGAACTGTGAGAGGTGGCGTAGCTGTGACATGTAATTCCTGTTTATATGTCTCTTCTCTGTACACAAGCCTGTGCATGCCACAAGTGGAGGGGAAAATGTGTGGCTGTGACAGGCGGGGCAGGAAAGCCAATTGGATTGATGCATTCTTTCATAGGAAACTGCCAACTCCTGAGCACAGTCAGGGCCTCATTTGTCAGACTCAAGGAAATAGCATTACAGCGTGATGTTTCACTCTGTCTTTGGCACACACACATCAACAAACCGCTTCTTCAGGATTGAAGAACTGTGCAGCTGATGTTACCATAACCTGGTTCAAAATTTAATTGCAGGCTAAAGTGGTAGCAATGGGATGTGTCTATTTGTCATCTATCTACTGGCAAACTGTTGGAAAATGCTGCGCTGTACATACACTATATTACCAGAAGTATTCACTCACCCATCCAAATCATTGAATTCAGGTGTTCAATCACTTCCATGGTCACAGGTGTATAAAACCAAGCACCTAGGCATGCAGACTGACAAACTGGAAGTGATTAGGAATAACAGCAATTCGTTAAGGTTGTACATTATTATGGTGTGGGGCTGTTTTACAGGGGTTGGGCTCGACCCCTTGGTTCCAGTGAAAGGAACTCTTAATGCTTCAGCATACAAAGACATTTTGGACAATTTCATGCTTCCAAATTTATGGGAACAGTTTGGGGATGGCCCCTTCCTGTTCCAACATGACTGCACACCAGTGCACAAAGCGAGGTCCATAAAGACATGGATGAGTGAGTGTGTTTGGTGTGGAAGAACTTGACTGGCCTGCACAAAGTCCTGACCTCAACCCAACAGAACACCTTCAGGATGAGACTGTGAGCCAGGCCTTCTCGTCCAACGTCAGTGTCTGTCCTCACAAATGCACTTCTGGAAGAAGAAGTTAAAATTCCCATAAACACACTCCTCATCCTTGTGGGAAGCCTTCCCAGAAGAGTTGAAGCTGTTGTAGCTGCACAGGGTGGGCCGACATCATATTAAACCCCGTGGATTAAGAATGGGATGTCACTGAAGTTCATCTGCGTGTGAAGGTAGAGAAGTTGGCAACATAGTGTATGGTGCTCTTAGATCTTTGGTTACATTAGTCCAAGTACTGTGGTAGGCTTCTCTGTTTTACATTCACTGACTTGTTAACCTTTCAGCAGCAGTGGTTTGTTTGCTGCTGCCCACAGAGCAGATAAACTTAGCCAAGCTCTCTGGAAGATACTCAGTAGTAAGACAGGGAGCTCAATGACGCTGTCAGCACGACACACTGCTGGATAACCTAAATAAGAAGTCTGTGGCATCGATAAATCAATATAGTAGATCTTTCTTTTTCATGGGGGATTATCATATGTGTGCAAAGTAGGAAAAAGGTTTTTTTTTGCAGGTACAGTTTGATTTAGTCCTGTGTTCTGTTGTGTTCCTACTGTAGTTGAGATCCTGCTAGTGGAAGGAAGTGTGAGAGAAATAGAGGCATACAGATGGGACAGGGTTAATTGAAGCTGACATGTGTCCAGTGTTTGTGCGTCCCCAGATGACACGTGGCTCTCACCCATATGCTTGTGTTGCCTTATTCACTCCCTTCATTATCACTGCTATCAAAGACCCACTTTTCACGTCATGAAAGGAAGATATCAAAATCATGATGAAAATGTCTGTGTTACAGTCATTGTTACATGTGTGTGTGTGTGTGTGTGTGTACTGAATGTGCATGTTGCGCTGTTTTTATTTGGTCTTATTTCTTCATCCAACTCTGAAATTTTAGTCCTTTTCCTTTCAAACCCACCACATTTTTAAACCTACCTAAAGTGTTTCTTTCTTATTAATTAGTGTAAAAACTAAATACTGACTTGTTTCTTGTCATTTACGGGTCGTTTTCTTTTTCTCATTTAGTGCATTGAGTTTCCTCGCCCGTCTGTGTGCGTCGGGGATGGATTGTTAAAAAAATAATCAATAATCTCTACCAAGTACAAATGATCATGCCATATCATTGGGCAACGCAATAAAATATGTTTTATTCAACCAGGGAGATTACATTAATTCTCTCTGTCTTGCTCACTGTGTCATTCTGTCTGTCTGGCTGTTGGGGTGTGTCCCAGCAGGCTTGCCGTAGACTGGCAGAGTGTTGATCTAAGTGTCAGTGGGATTGGGGGTCTCCTTTCCCAGCACTCCTCTCTTCCACCAACTGACAGACAAGGTCAGGGACTCATCCTGCCTGTCTTTCTTGGCTCCTGACAGCCTTTCCTCTGGGAGACAAACCCCAGACAACCCTGCACTGCCTGGCACGCACCATCACCAATTAATATTGCATCACCATTTTCCAGCCCGCTCCCTTTAGGACCCGCTTCTCGAGGTGTTATTGGGCCACCTCACTCGCTTGCTTCTTGACCTCACTCAGCCTCCTTGAGTAACAGGGAAAAAGTAGAGTACTCTAAAGTACTCCACGTTTTACTAATCTTTATTGATGTTGATGCAATGAATATTTATCTATGTTTTTAAATTAAAATGGACTCTTTTTGGTTACAGCATCCCCGTGACTGGGCTTTGAGTAGCTATGTCATTATTCTTTGCACAAAGTGGATTTATTTTATTTATTCATTTTTTCCCCTCACCTATTTCAGAGATGAAGGGTTTACCGGTACTGACTGATGCCCTTTACAGTTGTTTTTTTGTTTGTTTGCTTGTTTTTCTAACTTGCTAGCGGCATTACTCAAGGGATGGCCATGGCAATGTCACACAGCGGTGAGTCCATCAATTTGGATCGCACCGAAATATCTCAGCAGCTCTTCGTTAGAGTGCCAAGACGTTTTATTCTGACAACCACTGTGATGAATCTTATCAGCGTTAGTGATCCTCTGATTTTTCCCCGAGCACCAGCAAGTGGTTCAAATTTGGTTCGTTACATCTCAAATCAGCAATTTTTTTGATTTACACAAAAATGTTATAGTTCGAACAGAGTTTGAACATATTTATAATTACTGTGAAGCGTTACGTTATATTTTGTGATGGTGGGAAGGAAAAACTCCATTTTAACAGGATGAAACCTCCAGTACACCCAGGCTCAGAGAGGGGCAGCCATCTGCTGCGATTGGTTTGTGGGGGTGAGGAGAAAGAGCAAAGACAAAGAGGGCATAGGGAGACAGGAGAAAACGCAGGCAAAGGGAGAGAGGAGACAAATTTTTAATGACATGCTGCGGTGGTATATGAAAACATGTGGAGTGAAAAGTGGTGAGTGGAGAAGAAGTGCATCACAGCAGTCTGAGCCTAAAGCAGCATAACTAAGGGATGGTTCAAGGTCACCTGATCCAGCCCTACCTATAAGCTTTGCCTAAAAGGACAGTTTAGTACCTGTTTAACTATATAATTTTTACCATGTATGTACTTCATTTGTATTAAATTTTTACTTTTAAATACTGCATGAGATAAATTACAGCAATATATATGTACTGTTAATATAAGGGTTAAACCCTTCTAGTAAATAAAACATTTGTAAAAGTCATATCAGAAGAAAAACCCTGCCATCTCCAGGGGGACAATAAAGTTTTTTTTTTTCAGTAAATGTTCTCAAACACTACACAGTTTGGACTGTTAGTAAAATACACAGTATCCATCTTTGTCTGGCATGTGATGCCTCAGACAGACCCATCAGAGGGAGATTATTTTATGGATTTCTTCACCACGTTGCCACGTTTTATCATTCTGATTGTGGAGCTGCTGTTTCGGCCTTGTAGCTCCATTCTTCAAACTCTGAACTACTTGCAGTGAGAGACATAACACCTCCTGCGACCTTAGCGGATGACTTATCCTCCTACCTTGGGGACTGAGTAATGTGCTTGTGGCTCTGAGAATAGCTACAGTGCTGTCCATCTGGGTTGGGGTCGGGAGCAGCTCGAGCGATGCGGCGTATTTGTCTGAATCACAGCTCCTGGCTTGCCGATTTGACTCGTCCTCTCATGCGTAGACACACATACAGTTAGGCACACATGCTACTGATCAGTATAGCATGACAGAGGAGCGTGGGGCCCATGTATGACACCTTGGCTGCCGAAGCACTCACCTGGCTTCTCCTCAATACTGATTTATACTGGCCCTGCAGGGGTGGCAGAAGCGCACACATGCACAGATTGTGCTCTATCTCACTTCTTATGGGGCTGTTTCTTGAAAAACTTCAGCAACGAGGGTGTGAAGGAGAGGGAAAGAACAGGAAAGGAGAGTCAGCCAGAAGTTAGGGCTACTTCTCATATCCTATCACATGAGGCGGCGGAGGAGCTGTCTGTGTGTTTCTGATTTTATTCAGAAAGCTGACTTCTTCTCGGCATGTGTGTCTGTGTGTGTGTGTGTCTGTGTGTGTGTGTGTGTGTGCACGTGTGTGCGTTCCACAGATCGCTAATCTCTCTGAAGTCCTGTTTGTTCTCCAGGTTTGCCCCCACTACAAACATTTCCCTGATCAAAGCTGCTGAAAAGGCCTGCCACTTCAAACAAAGTATACACACACTCCCTCGCACACACTCACGCGTACAGATACACGCGCAAACACACACTCGCACACACATATGCATCCATTCCAACACAGCTCTACATGTTGTCATGGCAACCTCGTTAATTCTACACCAACCGTCATGCGGCTGTTGCGTCAGGCGAGCCAATCAGGAGTGGGAGGAGAAACACACAAACAGGAGTCATGAGCGCAATTACAGCTACGGCTGGTTCGATTTCACGTGTGGAAGTTTATTTTCCACCGCAGACGCTCGGTAGGTGTGAAGGCTCCTGCGCAGCTACTCTACAGCACACGTGTGTTCAGTGGGCTTCACTTAAATTCACTCCCACTACTCACTTTGACTACAGCAGTTTTTTAAACCTTTCAGCAGTTACACAACTATCCAAAAAAATATATATATTTTAAAAGACATTCTGTAAGTCATTTTATTTGCAGAGATAAGCAGCGATGTTATCTGAGACATTTGATGTCAGCTTTATCGGGGAGTTGTATTAACAGCAGGTGATACGCTGCGTTTAAATCCTTTCAAGTTAACTTACAGAGAGATTAGTGAAATGGATAACTCTTAGACTTTTTTTTTTTTTTTTACCTTTTCTAAATCCCATAAACAAAACTAAAACTTGTCAATTTGCCCTGTGGGTAAAATTAAATTTGTTCCTTTATTTTATTATGCTGATATTTCAACTTGGGCTAGAATGCAGAATTTACCATCAGGGTAATTTAAGTATGCTAATATATTCAGCCTGGGAAAGAAATTGGTTACTACTGTACAATCATAGTGTTTTGATTATTCTGTTGCAAATTGTTTATCTATGGATTGGATTAATGCATTAATGGAGAAGGCTGAATGCATTTGTTATCCATTTGCAATTAAAGGAAAACAAATGAATAAAGGATTTTTTCAGCTTTATGTGTAATTGTAGGAGTAGTAAATGGTGCCTAATGGAAAGTACAACGGCAACAAATCTGTGAACCCCACACTTTTTCAAGTTACTCGTAAGGCCCCCCCGACCCAGACTGGAACATACTCAATCCAGAGTGGATCATATTTTACTTTAAAGATTTACTAAGCCTAAAAACGATCAGTTGTGTGTCTTTATCCTGTCAGGGGGGATTTGAGATCATTAAAATTCTCATATGGGACAGTTTAAAGTTCAGTTAGAGATTCAGTGAAAGATTTTCCTGCATCAGCATTAGACTTGTGTGCGCTTCCTGAGTCTAAGACTATGTTGTGTTTTCTTCAAATTATATTTGAACAAGCATCACATTCTAGGAGAAAACCTTAATGTTCTTACATGTTAACCACAGCGGATAGTGACCGACTAAAGCAGCTAAATTCATTTGGCAGCTGCTGGAGTGACAGACAGGCCATCTCATCACATTGATTTTTCTTCCCCCTTTTCATTAAACAACAGTGGCTCTTTTAAAATAATTTGTGCTAAAGGCGACTAGTGGGAATTTTTGATGCCAAATCAAGATCACAGTGATCAATGAGCCAGAGTCATCAAACAACTGGCAAGATGGCAAATCCCAAACGGCAGCTTTAAAAATGTTAAAGATTCATGCAAAATCTTTCCAGCATCCAAAAATGGGCCGCTTTCAAGAGCTTGACAGGAGAGTGTGCGAGTATCTGTCTGAAAAATGGAATGAAGAAATGCCTCTAACTGGAGCTGATATTCAGCTGAAAGCTTTGGAAATCACTAAAGAGCTGAACATACCCACAACCGAGTTCAAAGTCTGTGTAACCGATTGATGTGCCGAAATGGACTGTGCCTCCGTTGCAAGACTTCTTGCCCAGAACTTCCTCTAAGACTTCAGAGAGAAGCTACTGATTCTGATAGAAAGCTGATTCTCTTTAAGATGGTAAAATGGAATTAGAAAAGCCTGCAGGCTATAGTTTGGCAAGTTTGCATTTTTCATTCAAATAACTCAGTTGAAAAATGTGATTATTATATGTCAAGCAACATTTACACACATTGATTTATTTATATGCATTTTTTTAAACAAAGAAATATATCTTCTTTTACACTTTACCTTCAGATTATATGAAAACAGAGGTGTTTAGTACACTGCCCCAAAAACTTTTAAGGAACACTTTTTAATCAGAATATAGCATCAAGTCAGTTAAAGTAGGATACTGACCTCACCAGCTAAGTAGCAGAGGGGGTTGTTAATCAGTTTCAGCTGCTTTGGTGTTAATAAAATTAACAACAGGTACTCTAGAGGGGCAACAATGAGACAACCTCAAAAACTGGAATGGTTTTACAGGTGGAGGCCACTGACAGGTTTCCCTCCTCATCTTTTCTGGCTGTTTTTTTGTTTTTTTTTACTAGTTTTGCATTTGGCTCGGGTCACTGTCACTACTGGTTGCAGGAGGCAATACCTGGACCCCTATAGAGGTGCTTCTTCTAGAAGTTGCACTGGTAGTCCAACTCATCTAGGATGGTACATCAATACATGACTGGTCCCCACTCCCATGACCTAAATCCATTAGAGTCCCTCTGGGACATCATGTTTCAGGCCATCTGACTCTGCCAGGTTGCACCTTGGACTGTCCAAGAGCTCAATGATGCCCTGGTCCAGATCTAGGAGGAGATCCCCCAGGACGCCATCCGTCATCTCATCAGGCGCATGCACCGACGTTGTCAGGCATGCATACAAGCAGGTGGAGGCCGTAAAAACTAATGAGTACCATTTTATGTTGCTGCAGTGAAATTTTGGCAAAATAGACTAGCCTGCCGCATCGTTTTTTTCACTTTGATTTTCAGGGTCCCCTCCATGAATCGCCACCATATCGTGGTAGAGCGGTTTGTGTGTCCAAGGGGGGTTTGCCCCCTGGTTGGGTCTACTAAGGCAAATTGGACTCCAGACAAGGAGTGATTCTGATGACCCTTATGAGTGAAAGATCAAGGGAACAGTTTATCCGATAAACCTATTATCAGCTCTGCGGCCGTATGAAGAGAGGAGCTGCGCTGTCAACTGTTTACCTGGTAGTGAGTTGAATCAGGTAGCGGGGGGGAGGATGCTGGCTTCAGGTGAGGATATAGGAATACTTGGAGAACCTCCTTTAAACCACTGACACACTTTTTGTAGAGGAAGCACTGTCTGGGGATGAAGGGGACCAATTGTCCATCACTGGGGGTGAGGTCACTGAGGTAGTTAAAAACTCCTCAGTGGCAGGGCCCCTGGGGTGGATGAGATCCGCCCTGAGTTTCTCAAGGCTCTGGATGTTGTAGGGCTGTCTTGGTTGACGTGCTTCTCCAATGTTGCATGGAGATCTGGGGTGGTGCCACTGGATTGGCAGTCTGGGGAGGTGGTTCCCACCTTCAAGAAGGACCGGAGGGTGTGCTCAAACTATAGGGGGATCACACGCCTCAGCCTCCCTGGGAAGGTCTGTGCTGGAAATGAGAGTTTGTCTGTTGGTTGAACCTCAGATTCAAGAAGAACAATGTGGTTTTCATCCTGGTCACAGAATGCTGGGCCAGCTCTTTATCCTCTCAAGGATATTCAAGTGTGTGTGGGAATTTGCCCATCCAGTCTATATGTGCTTTGTGGACCTGGAGAAGGCATTCAACTGTGGCCCTCAGGGTATCCTGTTGGGGGTCCTGCTGGTGTATGGGGTGTCTGGCCCATTGTTAGGGGCCATTCGGTCCCTGTACAACTGCAGCGAGAGCAGCAAGTCAGACTCGTTTTCTATGAGTGTTGAACTCTGCCAGGTCTGCCCTTTGTCACAGATTCTGTTCATTATTTTTATGGACAGAATTTCTACGCAAATTTCCAGCACCTGCAAGTCTGAGGCCATGGTTCTCCGCCAGAAAAGAGTACAGTGCCCACTCTGGATCAGGGACAAGTTGCTGCCCCAAGTGGAGGAATTTAAGTATCTCAGGATGATTGAGGGAAGAGGGGAGCGGGATATTGTCAGACGGATTGGGGCAGCGGCTGCAGTGAAACGGATGCTGAATCGGTCCATCGTGGTGAAGGGAGAGCTCAATTTATCAGTCGATCTACATCCCTACCCTCACCTCACAAGCTTTAGGTAGTGAGCAGTTTGCATTTGGCAAAAGATTGAGATCACGGATACAAGCATCAGAAATGACACCCCCCTCCCCCCCCCAACTGGGATCTGATGTGTTTTCAAAGTGTTTCTATAATTTTCTTTTTTGACCATTGTATTACCGCACATAATGTTAACGTGGATTACAATTTAAACTAAGTGAACTCAGTAAAGTGAACACATTTTTCGCCAGTGTTTTGGTGCCGTGGCTGTTTAAGCTGTCTTTACAAGCTTTAACTGTAACAATAGACCATTTCTCTGTCTGGACAGCTCGCTGTTTAAACCAGTGCAGCAGAGTGCATGTCACACAGTTTGTTTTTTATATGAGAGGAGTTCAGCCAACTAAGGAGAGCAGACTGCAGCTGTTAAAATGGAACACACAACTGTCAAGGATAAAAAATGCCAGAAAGTGTACTAGCGGAAACAAAATACTGCTGTTGGGAACAAACAGAACATATTTATTTTTGCTCTCTTTTTTATTTGTGTGTGTGTGTGTGTGTGTGTGTGTGTGTGTGTGTGTGTGTGTGTGTGTGTGTGTGTGTGTGTGTGTGTGTGTTACACATGTTGTGGGGACATAAATCTTTTTACAAAGTCAAACCCTGGGGACCTGCCTCCCCGATGTGGGCAAAAAATAAGTCCCACAATGAAAATCATTAAATTTTAAAATGAACACTTGGTTTAAAGGGACAGAGAGCCCAAGAATCAAATATATATGGTTCTGCGTAGTGGTATTTTTACCTCTAGATTATTAGAAATGTCAGCCTTTTCTAAAACTAAGTGTTAAAATGTTCAATTCACATAGGAACTTTTTTCTTCCTTCTACAGCGCACTCGTCAGCTGAGCTGTAACGTTAGCTCGCTAAACACTTCCTTTGGTGGGTCAGTTGGTGCAGTTTGGTGGAAAGAAAGGAATTTCCTACATTAAAAGGATTGTGGATTTTTTGGGAGGTTTTTTTTGAGTAAATGGGTCATGATTTCTGGAGAGACGTTGCTTTTTTAAACTTTTTTGGTGCTTTAAGAACTGCAAGGAAGTTCTATTTAGTTCCGCTGTGGTTCAATTACACTAAAGTAAAAATAGGACTCAACGTCTTTGCAGCTAGAAAAAATCTGTGGTTTCCTGGTGATTGCTTTGATTTTTATTTATTTATTTATTTATTTATTGCATTTGTGACTGATTGCTAGTACATGTAGTTTCAGCGATCAACTGGTCGCTCAGAGTTTTAGTGTGCAGCACCCTCAACATCAGGGTGAGCATTTTCAATCGCAAGGCGGTTGCACAGGTCCTGTGATGGGAGGCAGCCTGTATCTAAACTTGCATCAGTAAGCTCAGACTGACTGCAGTCACTCTCAGACAGATTAGCGAAGGTTTGCAAATAATTGCATTTTAATTTATAAACACAGACAGATTGCCAGAATGTCCTCCACTTCGAAGCAACCATTTCAAAGGCAACAATATTGCAAGGTCAGTGCACACGATTGCAATCATTTTGGTTGTGCGGCGGTTTCCATCCACTCTTTTCCCTAGTGTGAGCATTCAAGAAAACGCTGACATTTCTACAGCAGCTCTAAATGGATAAACCTCATATAAAGCTCAGATAAAGAAGACCAGAGGAAAAACATGCATGATGATTTTCATGTGGGCCATGTCCTTTATGTTTGGGTAAGGTCTAGTTTAGATTAATTTTAAAGGACACAGAATGTGATTAGCTCAACATAAACACTAGAAATGGGGGAAACATCTGTCCAGACCTTGACCAAAGCTCAAAAACACACCTATCAGCATCTCTGATGTAGCACGCTTTATGTTTTACGTGCATTATTACAAGCATCCGTCACTCACAGTGACTTCCTGAAGTCTGATCATCAGAGTGAAGTTGGCAGGCAACCAGCAAAATATAATACTACATACATACTAAGTATTAGAGGAAAGCATAACTCTCGCTAAACTCACAAACTCGAAACAACACATGAAGTGCAATTTGCAAATATCTGGCTTTTGGTGTCCCAGTGGTGGTACTAAAAAAGACTAATTGCAGGCTGGAACCACTGTTACTATGTGTTTCTGTATTTGTAAGCCAAAATGATGCTTATTCCAACACAAACGTTCCAGTGTTAACATGCAAAAATATTAGTCTCCTAAAGAACTGAGGAGCAATAGCAGCAAAATAAACGGCTTCTAAATATTATGATCATATGCAGAAACAGTGGTTTACTCCTAGATGTTTGTGGCCTTAAAAAAAAAAAAAAAAGCTATAATATCAACACTTGAAGTGGAGACTTAAAATATTTTTTTGCACTTTTTGCTCCTTCCTTCCATCTTTGAAACCGTCTCACGTAAATTGGTGAAGGAACTATGGTGAAATGTGGCATTATTAAAGATAAAGGGCATATTATCACATTGTCTCTGTTATTCTGTTATTGTTTTTCCTGTGTCCCAATGGCCTGTTGATTTGAGACAAGCACTAAGTGGCTGTTAATGGCACAAACATGGATGTGCTTTTAAAATAGCAGACCGCCCATTAGACTGGTATTAACAAGGTAATGGCCTGTTACTAAACTGCTGAATGACATTGTCGCTGCCGCCAAGCCGAGCTGATGGCCGCAATGCACACATGATCACACACGCACGCACGCACACGCACGCACGCACGCATGCATGCACACACACCCTGCATACATCATACATTTCTTACACAAATAAATAAATGCAAGCGGTTTGCACGCTGTATATGTGTGTGAGCAAAGTTACAGAGTGAAAGTGATTTACAGTAACTCTGTGCTGCTGTAGAGATGTGAGGAGAAAAGAAAAGAGAATCTAAAAGAAAAGAAAGGAAAAAGACAAAGAGAATGAAAGACATAGCTGGAAGGTGTGATGGTAGTTATTAAAGCTGGGATGCACTATGGTTGTTTACCTCAGCCTGACTGTATTGTTGTGGCTCAGAAATTATTGATAGGTACGGAGAGACGGAGTAATAAAGAACTACACATCAGTTCTGTCTGTACATCTGACTGCCTGTCTGCTCTGCTTGTCAGATTGGTTTTAGTAACAGCTTTTTTCTTAAAAGCAACAGCGGCCTGAATGACATTTAAGAACAAACTGTGTCCTCTTTGTCTCTATTGAGCTCTAATACAGGTGGAGATGTTCATGTATTGCATGTTGGTTTGTGCACATGTAGCCTTTTTTTTTTTTTGATAATATATTGTATTCTCCAAATACACGGTTGTGTACAGTGCACACACATGCATGCAACCACACTCTTGCACTGCGGTGCAGTGATAGGGCAGCTCAGTAGGGGGTATATCCCTGGGAAATCATTTCTCCCTCTCCTTTCTTCCTATTTGTAACTTGTCCTTTCAAGCAAGACGGCCCTTAAAGTTCAGTGGCGCGTTCTTCAAAAAAGGCTATTACTGGCTGCCTCTGATTCTGTATCATGCCGTGCACAGACCAGCCATCCCTCCTTTTTATGTTCCTCTCCTCCTGTCATCATTTTCTGAAGCCAAGAGAGGAGAAGTCAGAGTTTCAGAAAGGCCTGCAACCAGTGCCTTTAAACCCTAAGCAGTCCCGCCTCTGACTTTGCGCCAGACACCCATATCCTATCACTAAAAGGGACTATTGCTTTTGATACATGAAAGAACTCCCTCTTTGTCTCTCTCTCAGTGGATCTTTGTCTTGTCCTCTATAACAACTGTCTATCTCACTCATTCTCAACACTTTAAGGGCTTTCATAAAGCAGCGTACGACTGCAAAGAGATACGAGCTGCTTCTAAACGGCATGAAAAAACCATGATGTTGTTGGCCCCGAAGACTAGACAAAGACTAAAATAAATCAAACAGAAAGCAGACAGTCATCATAAGGAAGGCTTTTTCAACCCTCTCTGGCCTATAACCAACATTTTTTTATCCCAGGATTGCGAGTGAATGTTCTCAAACTTCTCATTGTGTTTTAAAGAACATGAAGCTATGTTAACGTCTCGCCATTACCGCAGAGACGGAGAGTGTGTGACCACAGTGTGTCATCATTGTTCGGTGTGATCGCCAGTGCAACCATTAAAACCCCCCATAACCTGCCAGAAATTTTTACAGTGCATGAAACAGAAGAGTCATAGAAAATCCACTTGAGTGCTCATTTGTTACCAGAAAGTGACTAGAGCTCACACTGGTGGCTCTCTGCTCTATGGTCAATGATGACCAAAGGCCTGCATTTCACCAACACCTCTCAGTTAACATAATTAGAAAGCCCTTCAGCTCAGGCTCGAATACTGATGGCTGGCTAGCACCTTGTTTAGGACAGCACGTTTCCCCTCCTTCCCGTCCCTCCGATGCTCGTCTCCTCCTGTCAGTGTGTCTCACTCTGTCACTCCCATCGTCTGTGACCTCCACTGTCATCACGGCTGCCCTTGAAGAGTAGAAATCTCTCCATTTCACAGGGACCAGCCATAAGGGGGCTTGATTGCGGCAAATTGATCCATAATCACACAGTGCTCAGTGCTTTTTATCCTGCCGCCTCTTCATCTCCACTTAAGAGGCCCGCCGTTGGCGTATTTACATGCTGTCTTCTCAAGGGTTTCCTCTGCTCCCACCCTTCTCTCTGTCTCTTTTTTCCTCTGTCTCTCTCTCTCTCACTTTTAATTTCTCTGTCTCTCTCTACCCTTCATCTCTTTTATGACTCTCCCAATTTTCTTTCCTCTCCTTCACTTTGTCCCTCCCCCTTTCCGTCTGGATGCAATGCCAGTTGGACTGATCACTCCCAAGGCCCGTACTGTCTCATCTCTCTCTCTCTCTCTCTCTCTCTCTCTCTCTCTCTCTCTCTCTCACTCTCTCTCTCTAGGGCACACACACACACACACACACACCTTTGACCATTGCATCTCTGCTTTTGATTGCAATCCTCAGCTTCACACACAACTGAGATGGTCCAGAGGATGAAGGAAACAGAGAGGAAGTGAAGGAGGGAGCAGGTACAGAGAGAAAAAGGGAGTGTAGAGATGAAGAAACAAAAGGATGAGTGTGTAAAAGGAGACTTCAGAGGTAGAGGTGATTTAACCCAACACTTACTCTATCATACAGTATGTTCTCTTTTACCTTTGGCTCACTTGCATTTGTCTTTCTGTCCCCCTGTCCAATTCAAAATGACTTTTTCTCCAATTTACTAAGGGCTTTCAAACAGCAATTACGCTGTCATGTTGAGTAATACAATTTACAAGACGTAGCCTATAACTGAACAATGAGCTCAATAAATAATGGCAAAGCCAGCAATTAAAAAATCTGACCCACCGCTGTAAATTTTCAGCTAACACAACAAAATAAAATGTATGATAGTGGGATAGTTGAGCCTTCATGGAGGTGGCGAGGCTTTCCGCTTCTCCCTCCAGCTCAGGCATCGACCCTAAAAAGGGCTTCCTGTTTGTTTGTTATTACACCTGCAATGAAAAAACACGTCACAGAGTTAAATTGATGTTACGTACTTTTCTCAGTGCTGTGACACTCTTACTACCCCTGCCAATGACTTCTTCTGACTCAGAGCCGTATCGGTTGTGACATCAATCATTGACAACTTTGTCACTGCTAAAGAATTTCAAATCCACTCTTCTGTACTAGAGACAGCCTAATTTACAGGAAAATACAAACGAAAACACAGAGATGAACTCCGGCAAAGACCTGCAGGATGACACGTTGTTCTCATTCTGCAGAGCATTCGGTAATCATCCTTTGATGACTGCTAGTGTTATGGCAACAGTTTTCTTGATTTGAGGCTAAAGATCATTAAGTCATGAAATCATTAAATCAGCTAAGGTAGACTATGATGGCAAGAAAGCTTTCATCAGAAAAAAAAAAAAAAGTCTTACATCCCACTGTAGAAGTTGTTGGCTTTTTCAGCCAGCGCTGCAGGTGGTGGTCGTGGATCACCTTCATAAGAAGTCAGAGTGCAGCATGAGTCCAGGTGTCTGTTGTATTTTCTGTCTTTAGCTTCTCTGCTTTTGAATCCTTTTCTAGTGGCTATTATCAAGTGTAAGTGTGGATTTGGGAGTTTGTGCTTTCACAGATTGCACATAGCTTCATATCGCGGCAGACCAGCTACACTGGTGACGTAACTCGGGCAATCAGGAATTTATGTGAGTGTGTTTTTATGTTAGCGGTTTATAGCCGATGCCCTTATGCGAGTATCTTCTGCGCTCACTAAGCAAATTATGAAGTAGCTGTGTAAAGTTTCTTGTGTTGTTTTTGCTGGTTTTTGTCTTTGTTTTTCTCTTCGCCTCTGTTTGTGTGCTTCTCTGTCTTTAAATCTTTCCAGTCATCCTCTGTGTTTCCGTCCTTACAACTGTCTGTGTAAATATCCTCCACTCTGTAGCTTTCATTTCTTTGTCTGTTCAGAGAAAACACCAGGATTCCTTTTTTATGACAATTAGCAATGTTCGTACTGTTTTTCTCCTTCAGGCGTCCCTCCTCCCTTCTCACCTCTCTGAGAGTTTAGTTGTGTAATGTGTGGTGTGCGAAGCGACAGGGGATGCTTTATTAATGTGTGGGGAGGCCTTGGCAGTACCCCTGCCTCCCCACAATAATATGAGATGAATAAATCTGAGACACGCCACAGGCTCTCCAACACCTACAGACACAAACACACCCACATGCACATACACAGAACTTAAGTCGCGAACCTGGTCAATTCCTGGGGAAGAAAACAGCATCATAAAACTCTTATCACTTTAGAGCCCTCTGCTCTTCAGCACATACCACTATCCCTCTGTCTCCTTTTTTTCTTCCCCCCGATTTGTCCTTGAGGTGGCAGAGGGGTGGAGTGGGGGGGGGGGGGTGTTGAAGAAGCGCATAGCTTTGATGCTTGTTGGGATTCACTCAGCTGGGCAGTATACAGCGCCGCAGCACATCCCAAGGCTCTGTATAAATTCAACGCCAGTGACAATTTACAGCTCGCACCCATCCTCAATATGACGCACCGAGCAGAGCGTCAACCGTGTCTTGTTGCCATTTCACCAAAGTGAGGCTAATTTATTACAGTGTAAAATCCACAGAGCAGAGAAAAGGGGGGAAGGCAGAGAAATAGGGGGGTCTTGGTTTCAGACTTGTTGTATAATGTGCTATGAAGCTGTAGCTCGTTCCTTAAAAAAAATAATAAATTGTGTATATAGAACAAGGCTGCAGTATCCCTCCCTGTAGTGTGTCAAAGTGTTTAGATATTCCATATTTCATCTGCTTTAATATAAAACCCAAGATGCTATTTAGTGTCCAGTAAGATAAGGATAGTCATATAGTTTAGTTCCTTTTATGTCAGAAAGTTTGGGCAACAATAATATTATAAAGCAAGCTAACTCTACCTCTATCTCCTTGAATCAAATTTACTCTTAAAAAGGGTAAATGTATTTAAATATATGCCATGTCTTCCAGAAGGTCTTGACAGGGCTTCCTTTGTACCCGCTGAAGAAGAATGATGAAGAAGATCTCAGTTAATTACATCATGTCACAACTTATGAGACTGAACCCAAAGTTCCCGAGCCTGCTGTCACAGAAAGAGCTGACCAGCACAATCAGGGCTGACCTTCAGAATCCATTAGATTTATGTTGTTTTTCACTGGCACTTTTCTCCTCGCTGGTAATTTCCATATTTATCAGAGCTGATCATAGTTTGACATCCTTTAATTTTTTATTTCCTCCTGGCGAGCTGCGAGAGAATGAGCGGTAATGTGCAGTACAGTGCGGCGCGTGACTTTGGCAGGTGAGAAATATGCTGAGGGAGCACTTTGATTTGGAAGTGTGGGCATAAATTTTGCCTCTGCTGCTTTCACTCACTCATTGTCACCCCCCCCCCACCTCCACCCACCCACCCACACCCCCCAGCCTCCGCCCTCTTACTGTAGCATACATTCTCTTTCTCACCTAATTCTTATATTTTTAGTGGTGTTCTGAGCTGTTGTGACAGGCCAGTGGAGCCAGTGAAGTTAACGTTAAAGAGATTCATAATTGAGGAACATGGCCTCTCAGGCGTAGGCACTCTTCCCGCATAAGCATATCCTGATGAAGAATTTTGCCTAACATATGTAAACTGTAAATTGAGTGTTGTATTTTGGTAAATTACAAAGTCGCAGCACCAACTTCACATAAATCACAACAATGAGGTAGGAAAAAATTAAATTGTCGTGATCCCTGGGTTTTTTATTGTGTGTTTGAGCTTTTTGGATGTTGAATTCCTTATTTAAGATGTTCTCTGTTTGGTTCTTTATTGTTGTTTCTTGATTTTCCTGCCTTTGGTCCTCAGTCCTAGTTTGTTTGAGAGGTTGTTTTGTTCCCTCGGTGTTTCCTGTCTTTTCCTCCTGTGTCAGCTTCCTTCATTCATGTGTCCGTTTTTCCCCGTTTGGTTACGTTTCTCATTTCCCGTTTTATTTTGATAATTAGTTGTCTTTAGTGTCTTGTGTTTAGTTTTACTTCCCCTTCTGTCTCATTGTCTTTGATTATCTTCTTGTGTCTCGTTACCCAGCTGTGTCCACTTCCTGTAATGGCCCTTGTGTATGTATAGTGCTGTCTTTTCCGTCTGTCTGTGTCTCAGTGTCTGTTGTCTGTCTGTATTCTTTGCCTGTTCCATAGTTTGTGTTTTCTCCTTATGGACTTTATATCAACCTTAATGAAGGTGCACATTCTGTTACTCCTGCCTCACTGAGTCTGCATTTGGGTCCTTAACCTGTAAATTCATGACACAAGTGCAGTTATATAACAATTAAATGAAAGAATCTTCATGCTAAATTTAATACAGTAATGTTATTGAAGTAGAAAAAAATAGAAAAAATGTAATACAGTAAACAGACATGTAAAAAGCAAACATAAAGAAGGCCAATAGAGAGTTATTAGTTGGGATTACTAGAGTGGATCCGTCCTCTCCACGTGTCCCAACCATCTCAGCTTTGCCTCTCTAACTTTGTCCCCACACCGCTCACCCTGAGCTGTCCCTCTGATATTCACATTTCTAATAACTGCACATTGGAAACATCTCACAAGACCTGTCGCTTTGGAGATGCTTGTCTAGCTGAGACAATTTAGGCTGCGTCAGACGCTCTCACATCCCGACACTTGCCCACGTTTCTTGTTTCAAGCACATCAACTTGAAAAACTGGCTGTTCATTTGCTGCTTGTCTATAACCTGTCCTTTCACAATAATGAGGTTCTCAACAGTATTCAGTGGTTGCTGATTTTAATATTGTTGCTGATCAGTGTAAGTTGTTTGAGCCTGACTTTTCCACTTTAACATCATACTGCTATATTTGTTTTGGTTTGAGAGCAGCACTCCTAAGTGGCAGAGGCTCTTGACCAGACCGCAGGATTTTTTATTTTAAAATTACAGACTAAAAGATCCTTTTTTTCACTGCATGTGACTGCGCCATGAGTGCACAACAAGGGTCACAGGAGCTAAAAATATATGTGTATATAGGGGCACAATCTTTGGCCATGACCTTGAATTGATGTTTTTCTCCACTATAAAGAGCACTCACTAATATAGTGATGGGCTCACTAATATGTTTACTCAGTCAGTTCACTGTCAGTTTTTACAAATACTTGCACTAATTAATCCCTAAATTAATTTATCATTTCAAAATTCTTATCACTGGCTTGTTCCATCTTGTGAAATTTGTTTATTATTTGATGATTTTTGTTTCTTTTATATCAGTTTTGTAATATATAACTATTGGTGTCGAACTATTAGTTTCAAAAAAAAAAATTTTGGCTTCTGCTGCAAATGAAATGAGACTGTTGTAAGTTTGACATTTAGTACTCTTGAGGAAAGGCATTCATTGTCGGAGGAAGGTTCTCTGTTTGTACTACAATTTCTGAGAACTGTCAGCAAAAACCAACAAAAAGATTTTCCAGGAAGACGAGTGAGCTCATTTGTGATGCCTTAAGAAAGCTCCCATTCTCTCTCTTTCTCTTTTACTTCCGTCTTTCGTGCTGTTTTTCCAGTCTCTCGCTACAGCCACCTGGCTGCTGATCTCTACTGACACCTTGAGGTCAGGAGACGCTTCTGCACGACCACGCTCGAGACTCAAACATAATGTGACCCTAGCCTTTATGTCACCTTTATGTGACCCACCTCAGCCCGATTTTCTTCTATGTACAGCCTAGCAGTGGTACTTGTATCCTCCAGGTTCCCTGTGGGTGTCAGTGTGCCTATGGAATAGTGGGACTTAATTTTGTGCTACAGTGCTTGGCTGCGCGCAGTCAGATACAGAGGAATGCAGAGATACAGACACATAAACACAACAGCTACTTGGGGAGCATTTGCGAGAGCCCTGAGGAGACATAGTCACACACACACACATGCGCAAACACACACATACACACAGATACTCACAGAACGATGTGGGATAAACAGTACATCCATTGTAAGCTCCAGGAGCCTGCTGGAAGAGATTGTTTTGATGAAGCAGCAAGGGCACACTAGCACTGAGACTAAATGTAGCATGGCCATGATGGTTGAATTCCCCGACAGTCGGGACCTTGGCAGCTGCCTCCAGTTTGGCTCACAACTTTCTGGGTTCTTGGTTTTACTGTAGGGAAAATGGCTGTGTGTATGTCTGCCTGTGTTTTTTTTTTTGTTTGTTTGTTTTCTGATTGCAGCTTTGCACTGTACAGTGAGTGTGTGTATCTGAGTGTTTGTGATGACCATGGTCTTGTATATGGAGCCTACGCGGTGGCCTGGGGTTGAGGCCAAAGTAGAATTTGTAAGTGATGGAATTTCACAGCCACCGAGCACCCAGTGGCCGGCAAAACCGCAAGCACTCACATTTACAACAAACGCCCTGCCCCGCTCCACGGAGACTCCTGAATGGCAAAGCCATTTGTCTCTGTGAAGGGCAGAGGGAGGAAAAAGCGAAATAAAATCAGAGGCAGAGTACTTAAATGGAACAATGCTTTTTTTGTTTACGACTCCAAACTACTCAGACAGACACACATGTACTCCCACACGCGCAGAAGCACACACTCATTGCTCTGAGGTTAAATTGGAATTAAAGAGAAGGAAAGGTGCATACCCTGTTGCTAATTAGCATTTTCTCTGCTCAGCAGAAGAGGTGGAAGAATCGATAAGATATTAAGTTTGTGTATAGCAATGAGGCACACAATCACTTTGATCCATTAGCAACAGCAGATTAGAAGAGAAACACTGGCCAAGAAAACAGCGAAACTTTAGCCTTTGCGGCTTGAATGAATAGATCCTGCTTTTTTATGTCATTTAACCTTTCTGTTGTTTAGGTTTCAATATGAGCAAAATGATCGCGGCGTTCAGCTCCAAAACGCTTGAGATGATGAAAATCTAGTCATTCACACCACGGGTATGCAGAAATATTTCAGTTCTGAATTGTTTCGAGGGAAGAATCTGACACCTTTTTTAGGAAATCTCTCAGATTCAACATCCAAAGGTTCATTAATCTTTATGTATGCAAAAAATACACCAGTAAAGTGAACTGGAAAAACTCAAGAAAAGTCAAACACATCTTCGCAACACCCTCTCCAAAGCCGGGTTAGGGTAGGTGTGGAGTGTCTAGCCATAGAGAATTCCTTAGCAAGACTGAAGTCTTAACTCAAAGAAGACCTCTATCAGGTCACACCTGTTGCAGTCAGATCCTGACCCCTATAGATGTATAATTCACCTTATCTGTTGAATATTCTGTGCTGTGTGTTGGTTTGATGTTTGATTCATGTGTATCTGGCTGAAAATAGACTGTGAGGTCAGCACGTGTTTTGACCCCACCTTTCACACTGGACTGTAATGGGTTACATGTATATCTAAGTTTAATACCAACTCCAAATTGTTATCTTGTGTTCAAGAATAAGTTTCTTGAGTTGCGATACTAGAATTTTGTGCATTAATAGCACCGCCTCTTTCTCCCTTTGGTACCCTGTCTTTACTTTTCTTTACACCCCCCCCCCCCAAAACCCCTCTCACTCCACCTGTTTAGACCACCTGAGTCCAGAAAGGGAGAAGAAGCTGGTCTTTCTCACCGCTCGTGTTCACCCTGGAGAGTCTCCCGCCTCCTTTGTTTGTCAAGGTAAAGTTTTAATGTGAGGTCAATGCCAAGTTTCATTGGATTGATTCAAATTCAGCACCACTCACCTGTGTGTTGTTTGGTGAAGCGCAGCATGTCAAACTTCACAGTATGCACTACATAGAGTGCTGTAGGTATACATTTTATTATCAATAAACAAGATATAGCTCTCGTTCCATTTCACACTTAATACGGGTATTGTATTCACACAATAATTATTCATTTAAACACTAAAATTACATTTTATTTATCATTACATTTCTTGAATGGATGACTGATAATTTATATCACTTTTTCAAAAGTTAAAACTCTTTGTTGCACGCCTTGAAAATAAAATGAAAGAACGAAAATGATTTATTTTAGTATCCGCGGGTTATCCGAACAATGTAACTACTCAAAATGTATGTTTACAGATTTCATTCCTTTAATCTTTGCAACCTTTTATCTCTATTAAGCAGCCTATTTACCAAATTGTAACAAAACTGAGAAAAAAAAATATCAATAGTACCAAAATGCCTGGTTTCCAGCTCAGATTACATTATACCTCATCATCCTTTTTCAAGCTGGAAAACTCATCCAACTTCTTTCCAAACATGCTAAATGTCGCACAACCCTGGTTCCAAAAATGTTGGGACACTGTGTGAAGTGCAAAAAGCTAAACAAAAGTACAAAGCAAATGTAAAATATTGATACTGATAAATGCTACTGTTATCTCATCTTGATGGTTTTGCCTTGATACTGGATTTGAGCTGATCCTTTGTTGTATTTTTCACTTCATAAAGCACTAAATGTTTCCCAGGACAGGTCTGGCAGGTCTCTTTACCACAGAAATATGCAGTGGATAGATGCAGAAAACAAAACAAACAAACAAAAAAACCCAATCACCAAAACATAAACATCTAACTCAGTCTGATTAACAGACCAACTCATCATAATGAAATAAACAACAGCAGCTCAACATGTGATCAATAATCACACACCTCTGAAATGATCCAGACACACTGAAATGAATCCTTTGACACTTAAAAATGAATTACAATGTTTCCTGTCAGTGTGTACTGACCTGAGCATGAGATGCTTCAAACTCAACAGAATCGACACTGGAGCCTATATTTCTATATAACAACTCCAACTACAGCCCTGAAATACAGTGGGGTTGCAGTGTCTCTGCTCCTGAGCTCTGGTAACTCAAAACTAATAAAGCATCGTGAAAAACTGGGAACCTTTGGGAAATTGTCTTTTAGCAGGATTTAATGGCTCTGTTGCTCCTTTCCTTCTGCTCAGAGTGGTCAGGTTAGCTCCTTCTGGGTTCCACGCACTTTGTTTATAGGTAGTGGGAGTGAGTAGGAGAGGTCTATTTGTCTGTCTGTCTGCCTGTCTGTTGGTCTGTCTGTCTGTCTGTCTCAGTGTCTATGCACATCAGCATGAACCAGATGAGTTGGCTTTTACGCTGCCGTGTGCTGTCTGTTTTTCCAGCACCGTCAGCTCCATTCCATTTGTATCGATTTAGGCTTGACGTCTCCTATTCCTCTCTTGATTCTGATGATACCCCTCGCTGTCCTTCCTTCTCCTTTTGTTTCTCAAAACTCAATTAACTGCCAGCCCGCCTTTGGTTTTCTTTTCAAGTCTATTTTCCTCCGTGTGTGTGTGTGTGTGTGTGTGTGTGTGTGTGTGTGTGTGTGTGTGTGTGTGTGTGTGTGTGTGTGTGTG
>JAVDPK010041690.1:0-22581 GCA_034780415.1 Cichlasoma orientale
CACACACACACACACACACACACACACACACACACACACACACACACACACACACACACACACACACACACTAAGGTTCAGTTCAAACCAGGACTGCATGAATAACCACAGCACACAAGAGCAGATCCTGCCATGAAAGGCAGCCACTACCACTTTAGGCCCTCAGCTTCTGAATGGGAAAAAAACAAAGAATTATTAATATGTCCAAAACCTTTCTGTATTTAACCCTACTGCTGAAACACACTGGTGAGCCACAGTCATAAAAAGGGCATCCTTCCAGTGGTGTAACAAAAATGAAAAAGAAACAAAAAATAAACTAGATGACTTTCAGTTTGGCACTAAACAGATTTCAGTAGTTTGAGGTAGTTCGCCACAAACAGCTTACTCTACATTAAACAGCAAACAGTTGAACAACCTTTCTTGTACAGTGCCACATACATGCGGCTCATATTTTGTTAAATGAGTTTGAAGATCTGACAAATTTCACTAAATTCAATAAAATGTTTCAGCGTCACCGCTTGAGACTAAATCAGCTGTGAGTGAATCAAAAAGCCTGTAATGCTCAGCTAATTACTAAAAGTACAACAACGTATAAAATAACACAAACCGAACGAAAGGATGAAAACAGGGCAATAAGCAAAATAAAGCGGCAAATCAAAAGCAACACAAAAAGGCAAAGCAGGAGCGTTTCTGTGGTGTAGGTCAGAGTAGCAGCAGGCTCCGCTGTAGGGCCGGGTGCCACCCACTCAGGCCTAAAGTCTTTATGATGCATCATAAAGCAATATTAACACCAAAGAGGATAACAACAAAAGTGCATCCAACTAATGTATGCAACTAATGTTGCATGCAGATGGCATTCTTCTGATACTGGGAGGAGGCGGCGTATACAGGGCCAATCCAGCTGAGTTAAAACCAAAACACCTGTTTGCAACCAGCAAAATAATTCAACTTGAAGCATAAGAAAAAGAAATGACATACCAACAAAAACAGAACCAGAAACGGAGGCTTCTGATGGATTGGAAATCCACAGGTGGCTTCGATAAACGTGCGAGTAACAACAATCAGCAACAATGTGTCCAGTTCAGACCAAGGCAGCAGAGACACAACTGAGACGCATACCTGTGACACCTATGGAAATCAGCTGAGCAGGAAACAGGATGTGCACTCAGTGGCAGGAGAGGAAGAGACAGCAGCTCAGATAGCAGCCACCCACTATTTATAATGTGACCGCATCAGGTGATTGGCTGCTGATCAAGCAGGGCAACACTGAACTGAGTAAGACACACTAAACATTCACTCTGCTACGGTATGATGATCAGAGTTGTTGTGGCTGATGCAGTGGGTCCGTATTGTGTTGCTTTAAAAAAAACTGGGTTAAGTTATTTGTCAGCTAAGTCGAGGGTCCACAGAGGAAGTGATTGGCTCATGCTGCATCACTTTGTCGCTGATGGTCGGACATTCCAGGCTCCGGTTGCCTAGGTAACCCTATAATGTATTTACCACCCTGTCATATGTCAGTCAGCTGCACCCTTCGCCCTCATCAGTAGTCACTTCAGCTGCTTGCCTTGAAGCTGCAAATAATTTAACTCCTATTTCACCCATTGTCACTTGAAGTTGCTGATTGTCCTTGACTTTCTAAGTTCTTTGGTCACCACATCGCTGTGAATGGCTTCCTGTGTGGATGCCCCCATATGGGCTCAACACAATTCTCCATTGGCAGTGCGCTGGCAGACCGTAGGGAGCCTCGTCTACCTGCTGAGAGCGTCTGTTGCCAAATGGAGGCAGGGTCCAAAGTATGTGGTACAGCCGGTCTGTGGGTTACTCTTGCTTGCCAGCCATGGAGAAAAGAGCAAAGTTGAAGCAGGAGGTGAAACGGAGTGTTAAAAACAGTGAAACGTGTCCACTGCAGCCACTGTCTCTACTTTCATGCTGTATTGTTTGTTTTTTTTATCATTGATGTTTTCTTTTGCGCTTCGCCTGTTCCCAGCCAACTCCTCTGTTGATCCCTTCCCTGTTCCAGCCAACTCGTCAGCCAATCAGCATTTGACCTAGGCACAGTCAAGCTACGCATTAATGGGTTTTCAATGGACTGCACGGGAGCATGTTGAAAATCCTTCTCCATAGGCTTTTCAACACCTATGCAAACAGACACAACCACAGTACCACAAAAGAAGCATTAAGAGCGTCTTATGTTGTATTAATCACAAAGCTCCTTTAGGCAAATTTCAAAATGTTGATATATTTGCCATAAAAACACAGCTGAGTCATGTTGCCTTAAAATTTTCTTTGGGACTATGTTGGTGTGTACAGCTTTCCTCCTCACTGTAGAAAACACAGTGCTGCCCTGCTGAGTTTACAGTTCAGAGAGCCTGATTTCTTTTTTTAACCAGTTTCGTTTCTCAGTTGCATAATGCGCGTTCGATTTTACTGCATCCTATTCTTACCTTAAAATTAGGAATTATTTTTAAGCCCATCACCGCAGTATTTTGCACACCGCCTGAACTGCTTTTAAGACAGTGTCAAGCTCAGGGTATTGCGCCTGACATAGATAGTGAGTCTCGCTTCTCTTTAATCTTCTGTCTGTAGCGTGTCAGTGCTGAATATATAAATAAATATAAAAAGATTACCTGATAAAAAAAACACGACTATCAGTTTGGCTACATGTGTAATTGTTTCTCATCAGTTTTCTGTCCTAAATGTTACTGTCAGTGATTGTGCATACATCATCTATCAGCTAGTTGCCACACAACCAAAACACTTTTGAACCGAGATTCTTCTACCAAACCCTTAATGTGTGGCGTTTGCATGTTCTCCCTGTGTTCAGGTTGGTTCCGTTTGACAACTCAGACAACCTCCCACAGCCCAAAGACATTCAAGTGTGATAAATCAGAAACCCGGTGAACTACATGCAGGAAGTTTCAGACAAACCCACTGATTTCATTACACTTTTGAAAAGACCCCTTTAACAAAGAGTCATTTGAATTTCCTCTGGTGCTTGGTGCCTGGAAAACAGATCTGTGCTCAGTTTATTTGTCCTTTAGATATGCCCATATAGACGTGTCTAAGTTAATCTTAGACAACATTAAAATGTTTAACTGGTTTCTTTGGAAACTCATTTCCTAAAATTAAACATTTTGAGCTCTTAAAAAAAAAATCAGGTCACATTCAGGATGAATTAATTACTAATCATGGACATTTTTAGGTCAGAGAGACAAACAGAGTGATGGATATTCTTGCCTTGTCAGCTGTTCCACACTTTACAGTTGAGGCACAGCTACGCTCACCCTGGCTCTCTTTCTGTCTGTCTGTCTGTACTCTCCCATACCAAAGAGCTCTGCCTCTCAAAGGTTAGCGGAGGGCCACTGTGTCTGTCAGGCCAATCACTGGCATGTCGCTGCCGAAAATGTGCTCCGCTATGTAGCAGAGTCAACCTAGTGGCCTTTTTACTACATGGTGGAAGATCATCACCAGTAAAGGGACTCTGTGTGTATGTGTTGAAGATGGAGGGGGGGTATCACTTACTAACCCTGCATATAATCAATACATTTCAGAGGTATTATTCTGAAAAGTGCATCCGTGTGTGTGTTGTGCACTTATTCACAACAAGAGAATCAAAGCGCTGCTGTGTGACAAAGAGGATTGGTGTCTAATTCAAGGTCAATAAGGCCTGTGTCACTCCTGCACTTTCACGGGGGGGGGGAGGGAGGAGGCATTATGTTCTTGTTAGTTACCAGAGCAAACATGACATCCCTGCTGGAGCTCGTATCAAGTTGTAATTCGATCCTCGGTCACATCAAAAGATGTCAGCACAGGTTGTTTGCGCATTTGTCCAGAATTCCTATTTGTTCTTCAGTATGATGTGCGTAACTTAAATATTTTGCCTTTGACTGGTGTACATATTCATAGAAGCAAATATTCTGTATGTTGAGTTTTAAGCTGTTGTGTATTTTACCGCATATGTAATTCCATCAGCAGTTCCTTTTTAATTTAATTTCAGCATGTGATCAGACAAAAGTACAGCATGTCCTTTATTTCTCTCCTTTAGTGACCATCTTACTAATTTGCTAACACCAGCAGTACCTTCTCCTCATGCCTGTACATATTTTAATAACTCTATTAATCTAATCGTCTACTAATTGGTCAAGATAGCCTTTTCCCTAATGATTTTTATCATGGGGTAATTAATGAGCCCGGTAAAGCTGAAATCACAGTGTCTTGTTAAAATGGCTTGATTGACACATTGTTTCTGGGCTGCTATTTTTCACTTTGTAGAATGATTCATTCGAGCTACTTAAAGTAAATAATATTTTTTAAAAACGATACTATTCTGTGACTATTTTGAGCCTCTATGACTCCTTCACCTTAGAATAAAATGCGATGATAAAATGCCAGTGAATGATAAATCTTTAATATAAAAATTGTACAAGAATTCTGATACAAATTACAAGAGGTATTTGGACAAAATATGAATAAAATTCCATTTACATCCCAAAACCCTTATGCATTTTATGCAAAAACCATAGACAGTTATGATACAGAAACAAATACAAGAAAGGCTAAAAAGAAAGAAAAAGAAGTCTCTTAAAAAGGATCTTTTTTTTTCCTTCTGTCTGTCTGCGAATGGGGAACACCTCTTTAGGTAACATACAGTATTCATGAGGCTTCCAAATCACCACTTTAACACCAAAGTGACACAAGCTCCTTTGCTCTGTTTGTTCTTTGCAGTGCGACCATGTAGCCATGCAATGCTGCTGAGTGTCAGTGCTGTAACGCAGGCTTCTTAAGACACAGACACAAATGCATTGGATACACAAAAACACAAAGTGAAAATAAAAATCTAAATTCACCAGCTCTTCAAGCTATTTATACTTTAAGACTGTAAAATATATTTGAAAATACAATGGACAACGTTTTATGAATTTACAGCATTATTATTTTTTTCAGGATAACATTTCACAGGTTCCAGTTCAAATTACCGAGGGCATTCTTTTAGAACGTAAGACATGAGACTGAAGCATCTATACAAACCCACGTGTGTGTGTGTGTGTGTGTATGTGGTTCATCTAACTGCATATTTCTAATGACATCCTGTTAAATATTTTAACCTCACTTTGTTCCATAAGCTACATTAACTGGACAGGTTGCATGCATTGTCACCGCTCACTCTCTCTGCTTACACCTTGTACTCAATCACGCTGTGACAAGAACACAATGGACAGCGATTAACGGGTCAGGCATTTCCGCCCTTTGCCATCCCCTTCTCTCTCAGTGTGCTCTGTAGAATTGCAGAATAATTGATGGCTGCTCTTATCAAATATTTAAGATTCACTCCAGCGGTCTGGGCCAACGAGGAGATCTGCATGACGCGTTTCGGCTGTCCCAAAACACGGTCACTGGGTGGCACAGTGCACCTGGACCCATGTGGCTGAAGAATTGCGAATGGATTTCTCAGAAGAGGGAGAAACCATTTCTCAGAGGCCAGCGGAGCGTACGGGAGAGGGGTGGGAACGTGAGGGGTAATCAAGAAGGACCTGGCAATGAGTTCTGGGGACTCCTGGAGCTGCTGCTTTCTCCCCTCTCTCCTCAACTTTTTACCCTGCATTGCTAGCTCTGTCAGCTCCCGACCCTTGCACCACTGCTGACACGACCGCCACCATCCAAGACTCTGACGGAGCCCGAAGGAGTTAGTGGAGAGTGTTGTGAGGGAATTTTTTTTATCTGATGCTCAGTTTTCTGTACGTGAGATGGCTCTACAGCTGATAATTAAGAAATGGGCAGTAGAGTGCAGAACATAAGGAAAGTGTTAGTCTGAATCTGAGGTTAGTGACAAGAGCGCATGGTGACTTTTGACGATTCTACTGAGTTCAAATCAATCTGTGAGGTTGCTGACCTTTTAAATAAATGTGAAAATTTTTTTAAATATTTTTAGGAGATTTATATTGTCCGTGTCAGATTTTATTTTAACTCATGTCCCTCTTTTAATAGAATCAATAAAGTGGCTACAATTATAATGTTTCATTTCATTTCTGAGAATATTTTTCTTTTTTTGCCGCTTTTTCGTCTTTCACTAGAGGTTAACAAGTCACCTAGGTCTTCTCATGCTTCTGTGTGTGCGCCACTCTCCTCTCTCTGTGTGTGTGTGTGTGTGTTAGAGAGACAGCTGTCAGCAGGGTTCCTGGAGTAGCACTTTTTTTATTTCAGGCAGAGTGAGGGCCGGGGGGATGAATGAGTGAATGAGGCAGCAAGCGCCTCAGTGAAACCCACTCCTGGGAGAAGGCAGGGGTTCCTGTACTCAATTTTCCCTTCACTTGGGATAAACAGGCAATTACCCATCCCTTTTTCCTATGCCATGGCCGTCCAGTGAACTTAAGCATACACTATTAGCGTGTGTCCCTGTAGGATCTGCGCTGTGGCGTGTAGAGGTGGTAAGTGAGTGGCGGGTTGAAGAAATGGGTAAGGCGGCTGTTAAATGCCTGTGCTCTGACAGACAAAGAGAAAAACAGAGTGAGAGAAAGGAATTGAACTACCAGGGACCTTGAATAAGAATAAGCGCGCATAGAAAATGAATAGATGAATTGAATTCAACTTAACCGAATGAGTCAAATTAAATTGTTCAAAGCACGCTCTCTCTTCTTTTTCTCCTGTCAGTGTCACAGTCTTGTCAGCAACCTTGGCGTCTGGCAGTGTAAGGTAGTGACAAGTGAGTTATTAGACAGAAGAGGCAGGAATGGCGGGACGCCTCTAGGTAACAGAGAAACAGCACATTTTTAATGATCGTTTCTGTCATCCTTTCCTCCCTAGTCAGCCTTCCACCTCCGCAACCTTTCCATCAGACTCAGCTCTCTGTCTCAGGCTTTTTTATCTCTGAGAAGAGAGAACTAAAAACTGCATGTGTCATATGGGCGGAGCCTTAAAAAAAGACATGAAGTATTTCAATAGTATAGCTCATGTCTGTATTGCAAAATGGCTTAAGTATGAAATAAGTGGAGCTCAGCACTGTTGCGGATGTAAGGTGTTGTGAATACTGTACAGCACACTGCATAACACTGCATATTTTCCCACTGTGTGTAGCACCAGTCAAGTAAGAGTAGATCTCCTTGTATAGTAACACATGGCATTGCTATTACATTGAGAAACAAGTCAAACTGAGGAACGGTCTCTACTTTTTTGTTCTTTTTACAAAAAAAAAAAAAAAAAAATCTTATACTGGACAAGAACATTTCTATGGAGATACATCACCCACTAATAAATACCCCTTCCCTTGGCTACTTTGCCCAATTACTGGAAATATTTGTACCATAAGACACTCATGGACATGTTAAAAATCGGTGCAACCAACAGCAAAAAAAAAAAAAAAAAAAAAAAAGGCAACATTTTTATAGAGTAAATATGAAGCTACGCTCAGCAATGGAAACCAATGGCACAATATCACAGCAAAATGTTTTAAGACTCAAGTGCATCATATTAATCAAATAGGGCATGATTTAAGTACAATGTCACACTGAAAGAGCTTTTTTTAAGCAAACACTTATCTTTTGGTCACAGTTGAAGGACTATTTTCATTTTTCCTCTCCTTTTTTTTTAAATTTATGGGACTGTCATATTCCATTAGGATGCTTTTTGTAAGAACAAACACCAGCTCTTGCACTAACATGCTTTCTTCTACAGAGAGCATGTCTTAAACCCCACGTTGCTCCTTTAACAAAAAGAGAGGGAGAGACTTTATCAACATCGACTCCCTCGTGTTTATGAAACAGCAGATCACAATAATCGAACCTGGTTTTGTTTTAAAGCAAGTCACGTTGTCACCTTTTGAATAAATTGCTCAGCAGTGAGGGCAGATCTCGGGTTTTGCTCAGGGAGATGAGACGTTTTCTGTCGTCAGACTGGGTTTGAAATTGAACACGTGCAAAAAGAAACTGGCACAAGTTGAATGTTGAAGGTACTGTCACTTCCATCGGCACCGTAGCCATCAATGACCCCAAACAACACCTAAACTCAGCATTGCAAAAAATCCTCATTATATTAATATTACACATCCCCTTGTATAGATGCAAAGTGCAAAAACTGAATTGGTATAGTAAAGCTCAAAAACATAACACACCAAAAAAAAAAAAAAAAAAAAAAAATCAATAGAAGTACAGAGAATGATATCAGTGTAGGAGCCTCAAAAAGCATGCCGGCAACCTCTGAATCTCTAACAAGTAGATAAAACAAGTCACGTGATATTCTTTTTTCCTTAGGACTCAGTTTAAAATGTGTCTTTGAAGCTAACATAAATGAGTCAAGCTAGTAAGATGCTACCGCTTTCTTGCCTATAGCTGGAAGTATTTTACTGGACTGTAACATAAGACCCAAAAGGGAGGGAAAAAAAAAAAAAAGAAGCAAACAACCATCAACACAACTCTTTTACACCAAAAGCCTCTTGGGACATTATTTACAAATGAAGCTGTCATGCTTTTGTAAGGGGTTCATTTAAAAGCTATCATTACACAAATACAACAAGAACATTTTTTGTTTAATTTTTTTTTCAATACTATCATATCTGAAGGCAAAGTCACAAATAAGAGTCTGAATGGATTCTTTGGAGATGGAAATAAACACAAAGTGGGGAGAAGTTAGAAAGGAAAGGATGGAGGGGCTTATGAAAACACAACTCTCCATGCTCTAGAGTGTTATCCTGTTCTTCCAAAGAAGGAAAAGTCAAAGGACACAATAATAAACTGTATTTAGAGTCAATTAATTTTATACATGGAGCTAGAAATGTCTTGCGATGACTTTCAAAGGACGGTCATACAGGCATTTAGCTTGTATTTGATGGTCTTGGGCTGGGGTTAAAAGCTAATTTGAGGAGGAATAAGGATGAGGAATGAAGGGAGTAGCGGGCATTCTGACAGGAGGGCAGAGTAACAAGTCATTTCTTTAGTCTATTATTGTAGAGAAGGGCATGTTTTTATGGAGGTTCGGGTTCTGAGAGTGTCGGTTGCGGCTGCGTACAGAGCTGAACACCATGTTGCAACCGGGGATTTTGCACTTGTGCATTTCTCGTAGGTGCACAGTCTTGTAGTGCACACGCAGGGTCCCTTTGTTGCTGTACATTTTGTGGCAGATGTTACAGAGGATCCCGCTGCTGCTGCCATTACTGCCTCCAGAGGAAGAAAGGAGGAATGGTGAGGAGGAAGGGTCCAACCCCTCACTTTGTCCAACTTTTAATTCTCTTGTCTCATCCCGATAGCCCCCTTCAGCCCGCTCCTCGGCACGCTGGGGGAAGTCCTCTCCCTCGCTGTTGCCCTCGTCCTCTTCTCCCTCCTCCTCCAGGTCATCCAATAGGATGCCTTCATCACTGCCCTCATCTGACTCATGTGAGGAGTGGACGCTGCTGCTCGATTGAACACTGGATGCGGTACTCAGGTCCAAAACCATGTAATCGTCTGGCTGGCCTCGGGAGAAGCCGTTGGTGTGGTGGTTTCTAAGGTCTTGGTTAAAAGGATGGTGATGATGCTCATTGCTTATGGGGGAATGGGCATTGTGGTTCAGGCCGGTAGGCCCGAAGCTGGCACCTCCGAGGCCCATTCCGGCCATAGGGTCCAAGCCCATGTAGTGTCCAGCATAGATCTTGGCCAGTAACTCAGCTCGCAGGTCCTTGGGCAGTGGCGTGAGTTGGGGGTCCAGGACAATGTCGTCCAGCTCTTTGGTCAGCAGTTTGCGGTGCAGGTTGATGTTGGAGCTGTGCCTAAAGTGGGGGGACAGTTAGAGACATAACTCAGAATGCTGCCAGTGCATCAAGAATGTAGATTTCATCTCAAATACAAATAGCAACACAGTCGAAATACACGCATTTGCATTTACAGTCATAGATTTTGGATACTGTGAAGTTATTGTACTTCTGTGAAATGGTACCAAGCTTTAGAAGATTCACTATCTTTGGAACCGCTCTATGTGTAATTATTGTTTCTGTCAGGAAAGGTACAAAAAGACTCGCACACAGACAGAGATCCATCCGATAGCTCTCCGCTGAAAAAGTGTACTAACATAGCAATGAGAGAGAGCATCCTGCTAGTGTTTACCACTGTCAGCATGTCTGCACTGCACAGCCCTCAAATCCAATAGAGTCTGACTCAATTAAATACTCCACCATATTGAATGGGAGTTTATCAATTGATTCGAGCTGTGGTAATGTGATAATCGAGGGGAACTGGATAGCATATTAGCACTAGGCCCTGACAGGATTATCGCATTCGTTCCCTATTGGAGGTGGCTTAATCGAGCACCTCAATGAACATGTCTTTATGTAGCCCTGGATTTAATTAAGATGGGCATTTTTCCCAAACACAAGGTGCTACAGCTGATGAAAGAAACCAAGTAACAAGTGCCATGCTTAAGCCAGGATACAATTAGTGGGGATTTCAGTCAGCGCACAAGGCCATGCTAGATGATGCAAAGTGAAATGAGCTCAAAAATCAAATGTATTCCCTTTATTCCCTTTAAGCTCCAATTTCACAGTTGCAAAGTGACACTATGAAAAAGGGGACCCACAGTACACACGTCACAATAAAACTGTGTAACACAGAAAAGAAATTTAAGGAACCAATGACCAGCGTCATATATAACATACACAAGGTCTACTCCTCTCACATCAGGCCAGCAGTTAAATAAAACAAAAATATGCAATCACTAAGTGCCTTTAATGTGAAGGGTTTCCATGCAGGGGGGGCACATATGTGTAAAACAACACAAAAAATAAAAAACAAAAAACAAAAAAGAAAAGAAAAAAGTCATCCTTAGCAGGACGGGCAAAAATGGAGTCACAATGGATAGTAGAGCTTACCAGCAGTGGCAGGGTTGATGCAGTCAAAAAGGGTCCCTTTCCTTTAATTATTTACTTCCCTATCCGACATTGTCCTGCAAGAGGTAAAAATACATTCATTTGTGGGACCCTTTTCTGTGAACCAAGCAACCAGGAGCCCGTCCACTCGAGCATCGTCAGCATTGTGGAGTGCGTGGCAAATCGATTGGCTGTGGCTGTCGCTGCATGTGTGTGTGTGTGTGTGTGTGTGTGTGTGCTTATGTCTCTTTGTGTGTATGGAAAAACAGAAAATGTGCTATTTCCACGTACAGTGATCAAAAAGACTTTGTTCTTTTTTTTATCCTTTGAAAATACAGTTGCGCCCATATGGTGTTAACCGATGGTTAAAATATGGGAGTTGTGATTCGGTGTCTTTGGCGCTCTATCCCCGTCTCTCAAACGCGTGAGTGGAGTTTGTGAGAGACCACAGTGTTTCTGGATAGTGCAAAAAAAATAAATAAATAAATAAACAAATAAACAAAAAAATAAAAAACACTAATTAGTGATCAGTGTAATTTAAAAAAAAAAAAGGCCACAGTTTGTGCAAGGCGCCAACTAACACTGAGATGTGAAGAGGGGCCACACATTTGCTCTGTTCAGCCTGAGGTTCAGAATGCTCTTGATGATGCTCAGGTAGGCAGGTCCTTTGCAACATGTCTCCATCTGTATTACAACACCTTCTCACTGCTAATAAGCTCTAAATTAACCATGGCTACCTAGTCAAACATGCTAGATATCAAGCAGTAAGTAGACTGCAGAATAGCTACACCAAATGCTTAGAAAGTTATAGTATGTAAATAAAAATATTCACAATTACCACTAGAATATTTTTTTATCCATTTTACTGAAATGTTCAAATAAATTAGGTTGTTACTCTACATCATTTGTAACCATTTGAAAAAAAATATTGAATTACAAGAACTGGAGAGGAGAAAAAGAGCCAAGTTCATCTTCATTTTCATAAGCATCATTATTTAACCCTTTTGCTTGCAATGCCTCCTTGTCCTAAATGCTCAACATAAGTCAGCTGAATCCACACACAGTGGACATAATGCCCTCATCCCTTCATTTATCAGATTTAGACTTTCTGCCCCATTTCCCTCTCCCCTCCGTCACTCCTCTTCACTATGCTCTATTTTTCCTCCCCCAAAACCAACTCCTTAGTTCCCTCCTTCCTCCATCTCCACCTCCCTGTTGGCCAGTAATGTGGCTTGCAAACCAATTTGACAGTCTCATCTTCGCCCAAAAGACGGGGGAGGCCTCCAGAGAGCCCATTTTTGACTGTGCAGAGGAGGCAGAGCGAGAGTGTGCCTGTCCCAATCGGCGTTAATCATCTTTAGGTTCATCTGATGGCCCTTGCCCTTGCTTTTGTGTCAGCGCTTATGTGTGTATATACACGTGTGTATGTTTGCCTAAATGACTCATAATGTGTAAATGAGATAGAAGGCTGAGTGGTATTAAACTGGCACCAGTGGTTCTTTGTCTTTCCTGTCATTTGGGGTGCATTATGAGGTTTTGGGTGTAAGTGGGAGGACAAGAGTTTTAGTAACATTTATCACTCTCTGTCACTGTTATATCTCCTTCGCTCCAGCCTCTCGAACAGCATACGCTGCACACAGTGATTTGAGTATTCCTGAAGAAATGAGTGAGTAGAAATTAAATATGCATTTGATACCACATTAAAAAAAAAAACAATTTATTGTACAAGTTTGAGTTTAAACTTGAAATTACTTGCAGTGTTAGAACTCAAACTCTAATGATGACAGTCTGCTTGCATGGGCGTCTCTGTGTTATTCATCTAAGAATAAAAACCATTTCCTTTATTCTCCTCAAAATGAATCACAATTAAGCTGTCAGTATAAACCAAAGGGATGTAATGCTTAAAGTTTTTGTCTTTTATTCAGCAGATAGGTTAATGTAAGTGGTTTTTGCTAACATATTCTCTCTATTAGCAGCATGCCCTTTGTTTATAAGAGACAAAAAGAGAGCTGATTGTGGAGCAGAGGAGCCGGGCCCACATGCTGTGAGGGGACCAAGGGAAAAGGAGGGAGACAGAGAGAGGAAGAAGAGGGGAGGAAAGAAACTCTCCAACATAATTAACCTTCACTCTCTCCATTTGCAGTGGCCCATGCAGGGACCATGGGCTGCGCATGGCTGCACCATGGGAATGCAAAAGAGGGAGATCACCTGCTTGCTGCTGCAACAAAGAAGGAGCGGGTTAAAATGTTTGGGTGAAGGTTTAAAATAAAACTAGTATAGGCTGATTAAAAAAAAAAAATCTTATCACTAGTTATAAATGATGATTAAAAAGGCTAATAATGGTGATGATTACTGGTACCTGCCTTTCCAGCTGTTAATTATGCAGCTTCTTCAACACTTGTGCCGACGCTGCTCACACCTCACAATAAATATGCAATCATTTACCTCCGTGCAGCAGGCAGCCAGGAGGCTGAGGGAAAACACCCCCCCTTTAAAATCACTCACACACACTTACTGTATGTTGCTCTGTTTAACACTCAAAAACACACACATTACATGCTTGCTCAAGGGCGCTTTAAATGATCCTGTTCAATATGCATGTTCAGTATCCACGAGCGTAGATGTTTTATACGGGTTTGCATGTCTCACCGTTTATTCTACAGTGCCTGGATCCCAGGTTAACACTAGTGATGCTGTTTTTCTGTGATGGTACATTCACACTGAATCCTACTCAGATGACCTCACCTCTGTTTTCTTCTTTATTTTGATGCACGAGCTTTTGATTCTGGTGTCTGATGGTGTGTTTGCGTGCATTTGGCTTTTCGCTCGGCCAGTGGACTCATCAGAGATGCAAAAGACTTTCCTGTTGCTGTATCATATTATAATCTGCTGTGAAAATAGCAACAAAAATGAAATAAAAATAACCACCGCTTTATTTTCCTCTTTTTAAAAATTCACAGTGGGCTGTGTTAAGTATTACTAAGTATTGTTTCAGCCAGTCTAAAGCGAACCGCCCGAAAGAGCTGCTTATTAATTGTTACTGCCGACAGTGTCGGCAAAAAAAATCTAATTAGGAGAACGAATGTAGTTTGACTTATTAAATTTAGTAGTAATAAACATTAGAAATATTATTTTGTGCAAATAAATTTGTGCGTGCAGTTTAATCTTATCAGGGCAAATGCTCTGATGAAAACGGCTAAATTATATCCCCATTTTATTGGTACCATTATGCTCAAACATACATTATGTCATTAAAGGATTATCCAGGGACAGATCTGATGAGAGCACGGCTCGTGTATTGACTCGTCTCCAAGCTCAAGGATTTCTCTAGCTATGCAGTGCTCCCTGTTTGAACCTTCAGCAAAGTAATACGCCCCATGTGCCATCAGGAAAAAGGTGAAAACAGTAGCGTGCCACACATCTACAGCTGTACCGAGCACCCCCGGCTTAGCTGCTTTATCTTTATTTAGTCTTTGCTGCAAATGATCTCTGTCCTATTTATGTATATGTGTTTGAATGACATTTACTGGTGTCAAACTGCCTCACACATCCATACACACATCCATTCTAACACAGGAAGAGGAACGACTTCATGTATAGGTGCAATCTTGTCTTAGTGAAACACAGAATTGTCTCATCTTTGAACTGTCTGTGTCTACAGCACCAAACTCAACCCAGGCTGTTGTACCAAACTGTGCAGTTGTGAAAAACCACCTTCCCAACAGCAGCTTTTCTCTTTTTTTCCTAATTTTTCTCCTCATTGTTGTCACCTCACAGAATTCTGTCATCTGCTGTCTAAACTATTATCCAGTTATGTCAACAGATTCCAGTATGAAGGGATTAAATTACATAACTGACCCAAAACAAAACAAAAACTGAGCAATATCTGCAGATTATCAGGGGAATTTTGCTTCCTTCTGTAACTTCTATTTAAAATCAAATTCTTTTCTCACGTTAGATTCTCCAACAAATGCTTTAAAGTTCAGATAAATCACTAAACTGCTATCAGCTGCTTTACAGCATTAAGTGGTTAAATACTACAAAATAACATTTTATCTATTTCTATATTATGTGTGCAAGAGAGTGTGAATGTGCAAATGCTGCGCAGCAGAATGGTCCTTGGGCAGGAGAAGGGGGCTAACACACTCACTGATGGCAGTACACCACACTGAGGCAACGCATGTTAGGATAACACGTTCCGTCATCTCGCTGCCGTCTGCGCAGCCGTGTCAGGCGAGCGGCAGGTTTGCACCTTGGCGGATGCTAACTTGCCTCTTGTACTGCTCCCTCCGTTCTCCTCTCACACCTATTCTAATAGAGTCCCAGAATCTCCTGCCTTATTTACATGCTGCTAATGAACAAAAAAGTGCTAGGAACAGATGCCACAGAAACAGCTAATGTAGTAAAAAGCTTGGGGTAGAAAAGAAGGAGAGAGTTTTGGTGGAGCGATAGAGCAAGAGATGAGGGGGTGTGCGAGTGAGACAAAACTGTGAGGAAAAATATCAAAGTCCCTCTGGAAAGGATGTATTTTACATTTGCAGTAAGTATCACTTGTTGAGGCTGTTCCCATTGCAGAACAGAACAAGTAACCCTGGTATGTATGGCAGATAAGTTTTATCAGAGATGCAGTATATTAAAGCGTGCAATTTGTTGAGTCTCAAAATGTTGTCTCTTTTTTATAATTTATAATTTAGGGGTCATTTTACACTTTATTTATACTGAGTGGATAAAGTGGCCAAGTCAATCCAGCTGATGAGATCACTAGCCAGGGTTTTAATTTTCAGTCAAAAGAAATGAGTTCATGCACCACTGATATTATAAGTCACTCATTAAATTTAAAATTCAAAAGTTTTTTTTACCAGGATGTGAAAAACAGTTTGTTTGTTCCTTTTGGATTCATTGCTAAACCAGGGCACCAGTGATGTTGTGTACCTCCATATATCCTGCAGAGTGCGTGTGTGGCACTGATATGTGCTAACAAGCCCAGGTGAGTAAGGCTAGCCTCACCTTTTAATGCGCTAATAAATGCAGTGGTTTGACAAACCGCCGTTAATGTATGCGCCTTCATCTCCCTGTGACAAGGTGAGGCGGTGAGGGCAGGTAAACAACACACTGAAACTGGAGGGCTGGTGGGTAGCGCTCGTTTAAATGTCTTTTTATGTGTTCCTGCTCTTCTAAATTTTGACTTGATGCTGAGCAGATGTTCCCGAATCCATTTTAGTGTTCAGTTAGCTGACAGATGTTAGGCGAAGGCCTATAAAGATTATGTTGTATAGTACTGAAATACTGCAGTTCAGCCTTATGTTAACATGAAATGAAAATAAATATCTCACAAAAACGAAACTACATTTTAAAACTTTTTTATTCAATACTGTTAGATCCTTATAAAACAAAACTTTAGACTTATTGCAGATAATACTATTACTTAAATTATTAGAAAAGAACCCAACCTACCTGTGACTGCCAGTGTTAAAAAAAAATATATAGCAACATTACAAAATTGTGTCACTAACCTGTCTCGGCTCCGCCGGGAAGGGAAAGCGGCATTGCAGCCAGCCACAGTGCACACATGCATCTCTTTGAGGTGCACATTCTTGTAGTGCAGTTTCATGCTATAGGAGCTCTTGAAGCTTTTCTTACAGACATAGCAGATCTTGGGGTCAGGACTTGAACATGGATCTCCCTCTGGTGACTGAGACGAAAGGAATTTGGGTGGGCTGGAACCGTAGCCCATCGAAGTGATGAAGCTCTCGTGAAGAGCAGCCATGCTTGCAGCAGTGGCAGCAGCCGCTGCCATGCCCCCATTATAGAAGCCGTACTGGCCCATGCAGAACATGTCATACGTTGGATCATTGAGTTCTTCTTTGATCTTGATAGGAGCGTGATGAGGGGAGGGTGAGGAATTGCCCTTTCCTTCCATTTCCTTCCTCAAATGAGCTTCCTCACTACCCTCATCATCATGTTCCTTTTCCAGACCTCTTCCACCCCTGCTGTGCTTTTGCTGTTCCTCCACATCCATCAGCTCGTCACGGTAAAACATCTTTGAATCTGACGTTTCAGACTCATTCTCAAAGTCTCTCTCGTGGTCCTGATCCTCAGAGGTGAAGCTGTCCATGCAGCGTAGATCAGCAGCTCCACCTCTGCTGTCACTACCATTTCCTTCGTGGCATTCGTCTTCACTTTGTCTCATCATTCCTCTCAGAGCTAAGCCAGGGCTCATCTCATCCTGGGAAGGGGATTGCTGCCCACTACCACCACTGTGGTTCCCATTACCGCTACCGCTGTTGTTGTTGCTATTACAGTTTCCGTTAATTTTGAGATTGTTATGAAGAAGAGACGACTGGTGATGGTGGTGATTATGGTGGATGTTATCGTCATCATCCTCATCTTTGTCCTCGTATTCATCAGCCACATCAATTACTTCTTTCTCAATCTTAACTGGCATGCTAGACTTACGAGGCTTCTTTTTGGGCGTGGGGTCACTGCCGCCATTGGTGAGGTCATGATTGGCACTAGGTGTCGGTAAACGGTGGGACATGGGTCCAGCCTCTGACATGTGAACATTATTATGAGAAGCCACAGCTGCAGCCAGGATCTGCTGTTGCTGGTCCATTAGGGTGGTGCTGTTGGTAGTGGTGGGCATGATGGGGCTGGTGGGCAGTGACACTGGAGGACTGACGAGGTCAGCAGGGGATAGTAGTGTTCGGTAGAATGGGGGCACTGGCTGAACTGGCTGCACTGATTTCAGGGAGGGGAACACCAGTGGACTTTGCAGAGGTGACTGAAGCATAGGGTCTACTGGTGGAGTGGTGAAGCCCAGCGGTGGCCTTCCAGGGCTGGTGAGTGTGAAGCCACCGTTCTTGGTGCTTGAGATGACAGGTGTACCAGTGGTAGAATTGGCACGGATGAGGTCCTTGTCGCGGTTATTGCGCAGCATGGGCATGTGCAACCGTGGATTGGGATTTGCACTGTGGCGATTGCGGCTGCGTAGTGAGCTGAACACCATATTGCAGCCTTCGATGGTGCAACGATGTTTAATCTTCAAGTGTACAGCATTATAATGTATCTTAAGTGTGCCTTTATCATAAAAGGTTTTGCCACAAGAGTTGCAGACAACGCGACCCTTGCGTGATGTGGCTCCCATGCGGCGCATACGATGCATCTTGGAGGAAAAGGAAGGATGGCTGATTGTTTTTGACTGCTCGTCCTTTACAAAGTGGTGGTGGACCTGGTGGTCACTCAAGCTGTTGGATTGCTGAGATTGATTTTGGGACTGCTGCTGGCCCTGTGGCTGTTGCTGCTGAAGCTGTGTCTGCTGTTGCTGCTGTTGAGCCTGCTGGGTGGAAGGGGTTGGTGAGATGGGGGATGCCCGGTTGTTGGGTTCTGTCTTGGGTTCGGTGTTGTTAATGCCTCCCAGCGCTCCACGACTAGGACTTGGACCTGTGCGGAACGGTGAAAGGGACACTTCTGACTCACTGGTGTCCACTTGTTCTCCTTGGTTTGGCAGGCTGGGCTCCCGGAGCCGGAGAGCAGATTGCTCCATAGGGAGGCCATTGGGGGGCAAGCCAAGCATGGGGGCAGAGACTGGATTGATGTACTGGAAGGGCAAGAGGAAGGCTAAGCTGTTGGGGATATTCTCAAAATGGTGAATGCTGGATGGACTACTGTTTTCCAGATGTGTAAGGAGCCCTGGGCTACGGGTCCTGTTGTTACTTTCAATGAATGTCCTTATCCCGGAGTCTGTCTTGGAAGAAGGAACTGTAACTGCCTGACCTTCCTTCTCCTGAATGGCCATCAGCTCCACAATGGACTTGGTCTCACCAAAGCGCAGGAACTGCTGCAGGGTGATGATCTCTTCTTCTCTGGACATGATGGTCCAGCGGTCCAGCACCTTGCCTGCAGCATCCTAGACGCCCCAGAAGAGACAAGAGAGAAGACAAAAATACTTTATTGATCGTGAATAATCAGTGTGGTCAAAGGAGAAGACAGAGCAGGGGTTAGTTTGTGAGAGCGAGCTTTTCTGCTCATGAAATTCAGAGGCCCCTGGAGCGACAAGTAACTAACAGAGCTTTGTTGAAAATCTCCCTCCTCCACTGTCCCTCTTTTCTATCCGTTCTTCATATGTTCATTTTTTAAAAAGAAATCTTTCCTGAAAATCTGCCCATTAATCACACAGTGATGAGAGTAACAAGAATTTAATAACGTTTCAAGCAAACAAATCAAAAGCAATGAGGTCTGGCTTTTTAGCAAGTCTCTGTGACTCAAAGCATCGGAGGCATGTTAATCTGAGAGACTGACAAAAACAGCTTTGTGAAAGAACTGAACTCTTGCAGAGACTCCCTCTGTACACAAACTATACCTAGGGATATTTACAAAACTGTGGGAGCCAGAGGGGGGGGGAAATGAAAAGAAATAATAGAATAATGAATGCAACACACCACCACACTGTAGCTGGCGTGCGATTTTATTAATGCTTTCTACATCTCCAAGGCAGTGAAATGCTTGACGGAAGAAACTGAGCATGTAAGGAATACCTAGGCTTTTATCACGTGTTCATGTAGGTTATATTTAAACATTGTGCAACCTGTGTTACTATAAATAGAAACCAGATCAATATTGCAATGACATCTGAAGAATGTTTTACTTAAAATATGAAAGGTGAAATCCTTTGTAATAAATATCAGTGTTGTTGTCGGTCTCTAACTGATTATGCACTCGATAGCATCTTCCAATTAAAACAGCGAAAGTGTAACATAATAAATGTTAACGCGAGATCATTTATTACAGCCATCATCATTTCTAGTTCTCGTGTTTTTGGAGGCTTGGGAATGATGAGAATGGGAATGTTTCCATCCTAGGATACCAGAACTGCTCTAGTGGGAATTTGGCTTAACTCCAAATAGAGCACTTTGCTTGGCTAGTGTCTTTTGGAGACGTGCTATTAATGGCTGAACATTTTAAGAAACTCAGGCTCAGTGCAAATGCGCACACTGTCAAACATCATAAGATGGCGACGGACTTTGGGAGAAGAATCTTGTCAAATCTTGAAAATGAAAGTATGACCCAGTCCTTTTGTCCTCTTCCGAGAACCCGCATCTCTTCCTGCTTTGAAGCACTACCGACAGCATTCTTGATTAATGCCTCCTTTACTGTTATTAAATAATGCGATATTTGTGTGAACAAGATGGAAATAGTCAGTTAGAAAGACGGACAAAGTGTAAATGCGCAGGTTCCCGAGGGACCAGGCGCAAGTGACATCAAGGGAGCAACGCAAGTGATGACAATTAGTCACACTGAAATGGTAACATTTCTTTGGAGCTCCTAGCTGCTGGCATCTATAAAAGATAAATGGCAACTCTAGTGAGTAAAAAGCTGTAAAAACCAACATCACAAAGCACAAAGGGCCTGTAAGGAGAAAACAGAAGATAAATGTTTAAAGAGAGACAGCAAAAGAGAGAGAGAGAGAGAGAGAGTACGGGAGACACAGAGGAAGAAGAGCAGAAACACAGAGAAAATAAAAGTGTGAGTTGTTTCATATCATGCCCTCAGATATACTGTAGAAATAGATTCTTCTGAGACGAAACATCAATAGTCACTGGGGTATTTGTTGTTAAATATACATTAAAAAACATTTTACACTTTCATTCTGTGTGCGCTCTGGAGTTTTAGCCTGGAGGTACGACTTTAAATTCTAGCCTGGACACTATTATTTCATACTGCACGGCCATCTGGGCATTAGTACTTCCATCTGATTTAATTGAAACAAAAAAATGAAAGCAAATTAGAAAGTGAATCTTTAAATAGTTACACAACCAGGATATTTCTTAGGGAATTGTAGTTCTAAGAAGTGCTGCAGTCTATTCATATTTTCTAGTGACAAAAACAAAAAAATCTGAATGTGTATTAGACATCAAAGTAACTATAGTTACACCTCTAATTACAAATATTTTAAATGCAGTTTCAGTGTTGTATTCGTTTGAATGGTGCCTCTGATTTATAAACAGTAAACAGCAGAAGAGTTTTATGGATTACTGGAAGGCGATGTTTAATTAAATTAAACTGAAAATATCTCAATATCAACTTCCTATCTCTCCCACTTTGATGTTCAATTTATGATTAAAATTGGATTCGTAAGATGCGCAAGTTTGTAAAAATGAGGTAATTTTAATGGGGGAACGATTAATAAATGCTAGGAAACAGTCTGAAGCCATTAGTGATATCATTAGATAACAGTGCTAAACCTTTACAGGTTTATATGCCTCAATGCGGATGCAGTTTTCTGACCACCTCAATCAGACTGAGTAAAAGATGGCTTAGACCTGCATTTTATCCGCTGCTAGTCCAACCATGTGCCTTCACTTCCCCACTCATGAAGCCAAACAAAAGACAAAACACAATGACACGGGCCAAACTGCAACCCATTAGGGCCAGCTAGCTGTCAGAACAGGTCAGCAGTTCTGCTATGCACTGGACCCTGTCTGAGTGGAGGCTATCCAAGCTCTCCTCGCTCGCTGGTCAATTGACTTTTGGAGGCCAGTCAACATGCGTTTGGGCTGGGCCAGGCTTGGTGCAGAGTCAACACAAATCCAAAAATGGAGCAAATCTGATGAGAAAAAGATGTAAGGGGACAAACGTGACTGAAGTTCGGTTCGTGTACACGCAACCGTGCATCTTTTAAGCCAAAAAAACTTTCAACAAAAGGATGTTTTTTTTAAAAAAGCCACTAAAGTTTGTAATTTATAAGTATCACATTTAGAAAAGATCAACGTGAAAAAAGGAATTTGAACCAAAAATTTTGATGCAGATAACTCCCATCAAAATTTAAATCAAGGATAAAAAGAAACAGATTTACTATATTAAAGTGTGTTGACACATATTTGCAGACAAACACGGTCTCTCGTATTCCTTACTACCGTAAGTGTCACAACTCCACTCCCTTGCATTAGCCTTGTGATGCTGTGAGAGAAACAAATATGCCATTAGAAGCACTTTTACAAGTAGGCACTCATCTTCCAATTAGCTTAATGTGGCCCTCTTCCCCCTATATTTTCCAGTCGTGCCCCACCTCTTCTTGTACACTCCCTCCAGTAAAATCTCATTAATCCACCCCTCCCCCATCTCCCCTAGTGCTATGACATATTAGTCTGTCATTATCCATCCCAGAGTCCTTTAAACAATGCAGCTAAACCTCTGTTTGCCAGGTTAATGACTATTAGCCAATAATTACAGCAGAGAGACGATGGGGTACCCACTTTATCTGGTGGACAGCTTCTGCTGTTAGTTTATTTTATCTGCCTCCCTCCACGTCTCTCAGAATTAATCTAGCAACGGCTGTATTTATTCATCTCTGCACTGCTGCAATGCATTCTTAATTCACGGCTGTCTCTATTACTGTGGTGCTGGATGTTGTGTAATGGGTGTGTAGTTGGGCATCTACCTTGCAGATTGCTGACAATGAGCATGAGCAAATGATGGCCTTGTCACGGGCCACGGTACCGGTGTCAGTTAAAACAAATCAGGCAATTATGCAATTAGCAGTTTATGTGCTGGGCTGTATTAAAAGCTGGGGTGAGCAGCATTGTTAGACTGGATGGTGTGCATTAGGGATTAACGGCTTAACATGTATATGCTTTTCACTAATCATCGCCTATCATACTCAATGACTGAGTCTCTTCAGAAAGCAGGAGAGAGAGAGAGAGAGAGAGAGAGAGAGAGAGAGAGAGAGAGAGAGAGAGAGAGAGAGAGAGAGAGAGAGA